>APFE030296333.1:81312-114025 GCA_000404065.3 Pinus taeda
TAATGATTTACACTAAAATATTAATCACAATCATAAATCTCACCAAGAGATTAGTTTTTTGGTAAATCATGGTTTTAACAAAAAGGAAAAAGACAAATCAAGATAGGGTTCAAGCAAATCCTTATTATACAGGGACAACAATTCAAAGAGAATGAGAGAGTAAAGCACATTAGCTAGGAGAAGCATTACCATACCACAAAGGCTATACAACAAATACACACATCCATATAAATTTGTACAACATCATACTATATTGAATCACAAGTCATACAAGGTGTATAATAGCAATTGTTGTTTGCTCAATTCCCTACATGTTGTACCTCTTTTGTAGGCCATATGACTCAAGTTGGGGTGGATTTCTTCACCCTACAACTGCTAGGATTTAGTAGCTGTGGAGATTTCCTTGTTAGCAATATTTAGTTGAATGATAAGAAGATTTGACAAAGAAAATTATGTGCATGTGTCTGAATTATTTTATGCTTCTGCTATTTACTATTTTTAGTGACTAGATGATTCTTGCAAGAATTATTTGATTAGCAAAATATTAGGACAATGATCACCTAGGAATAGGTAATTCTACAAGGTATCATATATTTTCTCTAATTGAGTTTCTCAAGGGTTTCAAAGGTTGTGCTGATCTATTTACATGATCTAGAAGTTTGTGCAATAGATCTTAAGAATGACATCAACTAACCTCATATTTAAGAACATATTGGAAGGTGCCTCAAATTTACTATCTTATACGTCATCAAAGATGTTATGCCTAAAGATCCACAATAATTCTCATCTTAAATGAAGGAATTGAAGGCCAAGAAAATGATTATGGATGTAATAAAGGATCATTTGATTCCTCACATAACCATGAAGAAATTAGTTAAAATATGATCCACACCCTGGTTGGGCTCTACCAAACAAAGTCTCTTTCTATGGGACCTTGGATTCCTCATTACAACAAGGATGATTCAATTGATTCCTCCTCGCAATTGGGATATTGCATCCAATTTTGATGTATAATAAATTTAAGTATTTGGACTATGTATCATTAGTTAAATGTAGGTAAGTATCTAAGTTTCCCTTTTGTATATATACATATATACCCGTTCTAATAATGGCCAATTGACAATATGCCTTTGAAAAATGTTCAACTAAATCCTCAACAATAATATATATATTTCTTCATGCAATATATGTAAAGAATATTTAAGTGAAATTGATAAATGCATTTTATTTTCACCTCGAGAGAGTTGACCCTTCTCAACACTTGATTGATCCAAGTTTAAGATGGATCCAAGCATGATTCCAATGGGTGCTTAGTATGTGAACAATGGGGCATCTTGGTATATGAGATTAGCCCAGTGATTGTTTTCTAGTATAAAAGAGCACAAATCAAGGGTTTAAGTTGAGCTTAGTGATGATGCAAAGTACTGAGTAACATGGGTTGATACTATTCCCTTCCAATTCCAGTCAAGTTACTCTTTAGACTTTAATGATGTTTTATTTGTTCCAATTCTCAAGAAGAACCTACTTTCAATGTTCAATAATGGAGTATAAGGGCTATATAGTAGTGAACCAATAGGTCCTCATTAGGTTCATGGAGTCTAACCCAAAAGCATACCAAGTGATAGGGGTAAAAAATGTCAATCTATAAAGGTTTCCCTGTCAAAACCTAGTTCACAACAATGACAACTTGTGCGAGATGTGGCACAAGAGGATAGTGCACCACGTCATAAATCATTTTCTATCCTAAGGGAGATAGTCCCATGTTTTCTAGATTTCAACATTGTGCAATAGGTTGCAAGCAGAAGGTGCACATTTGTCAAACATGCCAGGGCTACTTTCCCAAACAACAAGCATAAATTTAGGAAATGATACCTTAAAATTGATTGGGAAATAAACCTAGTCTCCAATGCAAAACAAGAATTTTGATTAGAATATGGATATGTATCAAAGATATCATGCACAACACATTTCATTCAATGATACTAAGCACAAAACATAAATCTAATTTGAAAGAAAGTGAGTGCACTATTCAACACAAAACAACATTGGCAATCACCCTGGTCCAATACACTAACAAATTAGTCAACTCTGCAAGGTACTCTTAACAAGGTGTCAAACTATCATCCCCATAGCCTAGCCACTCATTGAATAAAACATTATGGTTGGAAAAAAAAGGGTCACATTTGCAGTGAATTAAATCAATGCATCGAGATGCTGGTAGACTATTTGGATTTGTTAATGTTATTAAAGAAAGAAGTATTTTTATGCTACATAAGCCACTATAATTTAAAATTTTAATAATTTGTTCTATTTGAAATTTGAATTATTTTTCTTTATTTCATATTTTCAACTGTAATGAAATGAAGTAATTTTATTTCTTATTTTTTGTAGATGTTTTTGTGGCTAAATTACAATGCAAAGAACCAAATTTATAGAAATTTTGTATTCCAATACTCAACCAAAGTTATAGCACTTCAATATCTTAACCAAAGTTATAGCACTTCAAGATGCAAACAGAATTGCAGTGTGTTTGAAAAAAATACACTCGAAGAAGCACAACAGGTTAGAACCTCAACTAATCATTTATGATAATTATAATTTATGACCCTCTAACATATTCGTGAGCCTCAAAACTCACTAAATTTATTATGGTCATCTTATAGGTTGGATTTTCCAAATCTTAATGATTTGATATATGTCACTACAATATTTGAGCGTGGGTGAGGCAACTAGTAAATATACCTGATACATACACCATTTCCTTGGACAATATTAATATGTAGAAGTGGAGGTTGAAGTACAAGGTTCCTATTATGGAGAAGGTAAATATGTGGTTAGAAGAGGAGCAATAGAAACAAGTATAATTGGCAGGGGAGGTGACACAAGAATAGGGGGAAGAATGACTTTGACATAAAAAAGGGTGATGTAGAACACAACACCACTTTCTACAAATATTAATAAAGCCACACAAACCAGCCGACATCACACAAATGATATAGGACCTTCTAGTGGAAAAAAAGACAAACCATGACCTTTTCCCACAATAGGGAGATAGATATTTGATGCTACATAGCTAGCTGTTAGATTTGCAGCTGTAGATGATTTGTGATGATGATATACATTTATATATTAAATGTCATTGATTTTTGGCTGTCCACTTTTGAGTCCTTGATTGGAAAGCTATCAAGGTTCAAGATTAAGTATCGACTTTGTTGTATCATTTTTTATTTGGCATCCCCTGCATCATATGTATGGATGTTTTTTCCATATTCATGCGTTGTTATGTTTATTTGAGATTGCTGGTTTATATGTTACAAAAATTGAAAAAATAATAATTTATTTTGTATTTTTGTTTTCCATAGATTGATGAATTTTGCTAATTTTTTCACCAACATTGCTGAGAAGTTGTATTCCAAAACCTGTCAATTTTTGAGAGTGCCAATTTTTCACAATGATCCTAACTGTGCCTTGCCAGATGACTAGTGGTTCATAGATAATGCTTAGATAGTTATTTTCAAGATTTGGAGTAAGTATCACATGATAATCTAGAATAAGCCTTTAATTATTATCAAAGAACAGGAGGATCTTTACCATCAAAATTTTCATTAACTCAATATGTTGTTATCATATAGCCAAAATTTATAATCAGTTTGTTGAGGTTCATGAACAAACTACAATGTATTTATTTGAGCTACAAAAATCACAGTATGATATGTTGGCTAGCGAATTCACATTAATTTTACAAAATGCTTACGGGAAGCACCAAAATATGCCATAATTTGTGCTATGGGTAGTGAAGGAATCAAGGGTTTTGTAAATTAGGTTAAAAAAGAGTATCCTTTCAGAGGCAAAAGTTGGTCTTCATGTTGCCACAATGTATTTGAAGGTTTTTTTCTCTTTCTTCTTATTACGAGAGAGTAACTGCTTATTGCTACAGTAAGGGAATGGATCTATAGAGATCATTCAGAATTATCAATTTTCTCCTAATCAAGTATCAATTGTATGGTGGAAAAAGTGGCAGCTAAATATAGGAGGACTTCTTAATCTCCTTGCTTCTCAGATTGATACATTTGAGCAAATTGAAAATGAAAATTGTCGAAGTTGATGGTCTTCTTTCTCAGCAGGTTTAACTCAACATGCAAATTTTTTTAAGAGGTATGAGAAGAGTTGCTTTCAACCTTGCAAAAATGCCTGCACAGGTGAAGAATGTCATTGGGTATATGGTATTAATTTAAAGTTTGACTATATGAGAACCTTTTATGCATTATTTTTTTAATTTTGACTCATTGGATGAGGCCAGGTGTGTTGAGGAAGTCATGTATTTCATTAAATCAACATTGAGTATCACAAACTCTATTTTGTTTTGATAGGTGATTTGGCCTTTCTATGCTAACATATATCCATCTTAACCCTAGAATTATCCAACACTGTGAAGGACCAAATCCATCAAGTGTGAATCTTTTCGGGAGTGCAAAAATTTGATACTTCCACCCAAAAAATAAAAATCAAATCCCTTTATGCAATTAATATAAATGCATGTTGGTTTTCTTTTAGGTTTTCCTTTTAATTAATTTTTCAGATTCTCTTTGACACTAGAGATCGAAGGCCAACTTTTATCTGATTTTAATTGGTATGCATGACACATGTGTCACATGTCACCACACTGGGCTGTATAATGCACTTCTCAACACAAACATGGGACCGAAAGGGAAATGATAGCACTTGATTGGCTATTTAGAGGAAATGGGCGATGACATTAGGAATTAATGTTTTCACATTTTATTCTTACACCAATGAAGAAAGGGGCTAATAAACAACTTTAGGAATATCATGCACACTTACCTAAGGGGTCAAACATTATGAAAGGGGTAATGACATTAGCATTGGCTGGTAGGAGAAATAGCGAAAATTCTTTACCAAAGTGGGTAAGTGAAAATGGAATCTAAGAAGAGGTGGTGACCACTCCTAAACAGACAGAATATTGCATCTTGTGTTGATGACAATGGCATCTAAATAGAGATGGATTCCATTCTTAAATAAAGAAGATTACATATTGTTTTCTATTAGGGCTACATATGAAAGAGATTATGAGGCTAGACATTGTCTAGCAGGGAAGAAAATAAAAATGACACAACATAATTTTCCTCAAATGTCATATAAAAATGTTTGGCATTTGGAGGACTTATTGTCTTCAACCCATCTAGTCTAAAATCTCATTGTGAGGCAACTCTATTATATGAGACTACAATATTTGTGTGTCGAGATAAGTATCAGCTAGACATACTGATAAAGTTTTTAAATACCTCATACATAGCTTAATGTTCCTTCATGAATGCAAACGTCATTCAATATCCCTTAGATGAAAATGGGTGACATATGGATTGTAGAAGAAAATTATCAAAATATTTGGTGTTAGGATAGCTGGACTTGAAAGTTAATACACTCATGTCTGATACCTAAGTGATCCCTGATAGACACTTCCCTTTTTTGTTTGCAAATGGAAAAATAAACTCATAAATTAAACTTGGGTATATCATCATTAAAACTGCAAATAGTATTTTAACTTATTTAAGGACTCAACTACTGTAACATAGGGTAGCACATTCGAAAACAAGACTCCCTACTGAGGATGCCATATAAAGCCAATACATACCTAGTATTTAGGCTACTTAAGGGTACACCAAAACTATCCAAAATTCACATCCCCTGCATGGGGGTACCTGCAAAGGAAACCTGTGCACTCAAGGGACACACATAAGTACCCACAAATGACACCCATTTTTTAGGATAATCTAATAAAAAACCTTAAAAACCTAATCACTATTTTTCCACCCTTTTCTACTCAGTCCCATCAACTCTCCTACACTCTATAAACTTAAAAAACCACAACTATTAATGATTATTTCCTAATGCCCACATACCATGTTGTTGCCTAAAACTTGTTTTTTTTTGTATGGCTATTCTCTAGATATATTGGGTCCATATCCCCACGTACCAGATATTTGGCATATGATATGAATTAACAATATAATGTTAATAAGGAATAGAGTATTTTCCAAGTATTTTATAGTTCATTCACTGGAAGTATCTTCCCTCGGAAGATGATTGGTGGGTAAGGATTAAAGTACTACTGCAACATCCAACACTCCAAATTCTTTGGGGAAAAGTAATTCAAGGAAGAAAAAAAAATTAGGATGTCTAACAGTTGGCATGCATAAAATTTCAATGGAAGTTTTCCTTATCCTATTGTAGAGTAATAAAATATTTTGTGATGGTTTGGTTCTTTCTATAGAATCATAACTGTTGTCAGCTAGATGTTTACTGTGTTAAATGATGTTATAATTTTTACTATTGCTGAGTATACTGTTGTATTTCTTTTCCCACATTATTATTGTTTTCATTAGCATGCTACACTAAATCTAGTGTTATAGACATGTATTTTCTGAACCATGATGAATTAGTAACTCTTTGGAGTAATTTGTGTGAGGCCCAAGATCAAACCTATATAGCACCAAGAGTATATCAAATAGTCTGCAAGCCCAATATACCAATAAATTATGACTTAGAAAGGGCCGAGACGACCTGAACCACACCAAGGATCTCTATCCTAAGAGTGGCCTACTCTTTGGGCCTTATCATAATGGACCAACATGCCCTTCATGAGAATTTAAACCGGGTGGAGGGGATAACAAACCATTATCCCAACCACTCGGTCACTTGTATTTAGTGCAGTCTCTATAGTCCATAATAGTTTGTGTAAAACTAGTTAGAAAAAATGCATAGTTAAGTATTATAATAAACAATGTAGATAATAAACACATGTCATTTTGTCAAGTTCTTTCTCATCATAGGTGTTTATCAATCTTAGATGAAAAGTAGAATTAAAGTTCCTCAAGAAATAGTGGATACATGATTAATTTTATCATTTGAAAACAAATATAGATGGGGATTACATGACAATCATAGACAGGTTGCTAGCTTATATTCATGAGAGTCACTTGTTTTGTACTTGTATACAACAACTAGACAAAATCAAGTTGGAACTTGGAATAGTTTCATTATACAATACGCTTGATTTCCTCAACAGATAGAGTGAGAGTGTTTCATTACCCCACAAAAGGTTCAAATCCCCCAACAACATGTTCAACCGTTGTGTGCCATATTGTTCATGCAAGCTGGCTATCGCACCTGCATAAGCAAGTTGTTCCATGTGGATGGAGCAGGATACAACTCCTAGGAAAATGTGGTAGAATAGATACCCTAGTCACAAGGTCTGTGTCTCAAGCCACATATTCACCCAATATGTACTATATTTCCATGTGAGCCAGCTGTATCACCTGCATAAGTAGTTTTCTCCAACTTCCATGTGGATGGAACCATATACAACACCTAGGAAAATATGGAAGAATAGATACCCCAGTCACGGGATCTCAGTTGAAGTAGTAAATAAAAAATAACGTTAAAAAAATGGTAATTCCTTATCTAGGAGTTTTAGTGGAAATGTTTTCAAGATGATATAGTGGAGGATGCAACATTACGGGAAAAGTTAAAGGTGTGCAAGACCAAAAGTTCTAAGAGTTCAAAAAAATCGAAGTAGAAAAATCATATAAATTTGCGATAATTTAATGAATGGAAATTATATTATGCCAAAGCTTCTGTCAACAAGCTCTAATCCCATTTTCTAGCCATAAATTAACCCTCATTACTCTGGACTAGTAAGCAACATATGCGTTTTCTAGGTGATAGGAAAACTAGTAATCCAAGCCAAGTATATAAGAGTATTCAACCATATCTATTTTTGATAGAAATTTCTCCCAACAAACTTAGTTTTTCTTTAATAGATGAAAACTCAAAAATAAGAATGGAGAATATTTGTGCAAGACACTGAGGGCTGGAGTGCATTGTCGCAGAGAAAATGAAGTAAAAAAAAGACATGAATGGGCATGAGAGAAAATTGAAAGAAGAGACATACCTGCCTGCAAGCGTTGGTGGGGGTGAATCAAAATTGGAGAGCATTACCCGATCCATCTTCTCTATGTAGAAATTGCAAGATTTGTTCTACTCACCTTCACTGAAACAAATATTCTTTCCCCTTTGCTATGAGAAAACAGTGAAGAACCATCAAATTCCATGCTTCTGTTGTTAACTACGTGCCTCCTGCAAGCCTCCCGTGACAAAGAAAATGACATGCAAGGAAATAAAACTAAAACAAAAGTCACATTAGCTTTGAATTCCTCTTCAAGCGCAAAGAAATTAGCCTCCCACATTTGATTTTGACTAAAAGTCACTCACGCAAGTAAAGATGAGGTTATTCAACATACATCTTTTTTTAATGGATCTTTAGTCTTACATTGAGATATGGGCACTATAGGGGTATTTCTCACCACACATGGGAGTTAGTATCTATGCTATGGTTAGGAGAGGAAAACAAGGGCCTTAGTCCCTAAATTAGTCTTTCTCATGCTCAATTGTCATGAAGAAGGCCTCTAGATGAGAATATAGGCATTTAATATGTTTTGCATAATAAGAATGGGTCTCATGGCCTTTACTACGACCAAGGAAGGAAATTAAAAAAAGGGACTTAAGTTCTAAATAATTAGTGGCAATTAAAAATGCTTCAAACCACCACATTAATTATATTCTCTAAGGGATATTCTTTGGCCTCTAGGAGGGATGTGTTTACCATTCAAAAGTTTTATATACCACGATTGGGTCTTGGAGCCTCATCATTGGAGCTTAATGAAATTAAGAGGCTTTCAAATCACATACGATGCTTACAAGTGTAGGCTTTGTCAAAATAGGAACATAAGGGTCTTAGGCCTTATTTGAATCTTTGATGATTAAGCTTTGTGAATTAGTTCCCAAAGAACCACACATGACCTCTATAGGGGATCTTAGGCCTCTATGGGGGATATTTAGTGCCATTAATATGTTTTACATAGTAAGGATGGGTCTTAGGCTTGTACCATTGCAAAGGGGTGAAAACAATGGCCTCAACCCAAAAATGAAACTTCTTTGGCTTGCACTGCACTTTAGTATCAAAATTGCAATTTTCCATTTCCGGAGTGGCAATGAAAAATGACCAGCATAAATGACTAATTCATACACTTTTTGTACTTGTTAGTTGGTTGTATGTTTATTCTTGGACTATAGTAGTCATTTACATTAATCATTTTTAATTTTGTTACTTATTATCTAATCATGTATTTTAGTCCTGGACTAAATTAGTCATTCAAGTTAGTCGCTTTTAGTTGGGCCACTTATTATCTAGTCATATATTTTTATCCCAGGACTAAATTAGTTGTTTTTAGTTAGGTTTCTTAAAATTTCTGAAATTTAGTAGTAATTCACTTGAAATAATTGTGGTGACTAAACTTTTTAGTTGCTTTGTCACTAATCTCCCATTTTGTACTAGTTAAATCATGCTTAGGTTAAAATTTGTGTTTCGACTACTCATAACAATGATTCAACTTCCGGATGGCCTCTTCCAATGATCTAGGCTCATAAAACTCAATCCAGTTTCTATATGCTGGTGGAAACCCACTGATGAATCTCTGAATATTATCCTTCTCATCCTTGAGGTAAGGTACATACCTCAACAGCTCCAGGAACCTGCTAGTATACTTATCATTTGCCTTAGAACCCATCTACAACTCATAAAAATCCTTATCTCTATCATTATAGTACCTCTCCGATAGGTACTTATTCTTGAAGAGTCTCTCAAACTTATCCCATATCAACTCTTCTTCTCGAACTCCCTTGACATTATTCACATCTTCCCACCAGATATCTGCTTTCCCTTTAAGACTGAAGGTGGATATTTTTGCTTTCACGTTCTCTAATTAGTTATGTAATATAAAGAAATTCTTCATCCCAAGAAACCATGCCTCTACATCTTCCAACTTCTTCATCTCTCCATAGAATGTAAAAGGATTGACTTTCTTGAAATCCTAAAGAAACTACTCACTACTATAAGGATGATGACGACGATGATGGTGATAATGTCTCCTGGATGAGGAACTAGAATGATGCCCATACATACCAGTCCTCCTGTTAGGTGTATCCAGTGATATTCCACCTCTAACTATATCCCCTCTATCCAACATGTATTAGGCTCCATTAGTTTTCTCTTCCTTCTCTTGATTGATCCTCAACTATCCCTATCTATGCAAATTTTACAAGCTTTGAAGAATCAATGCATTGAATTTTGCATGCCTTTCCTGAGCCTCAACCAACCTATCATTGTCTTCTTTCTAACATGATCTTTTCCCTCAAACTCCTCAATGTATCTGTTATACTAGGGGAATAATCATCTCCTTGTTGCCAAACTAATTTGTATGGAGATTCATAGGAACTGTAGTCTACAATTTTTCTTGTCATCTCTGATTCTCTTCTTCCTGCAAGTAGGCCATGTCAGATAAACCAAATATATACCAAAATCAAAACCATACCTCATTGACATTAAGGGGAGGCTTATCTCATCTGCAAAATCAATCGACATTAGCATGATATACATATAATCATAATCATATAAATATAAATGCATCATGCATGACCATACTAATTGTATGCCATGACCCCATGCATGACAACCATAATCTTGACAACATAATGTTTTACCCAAAGAGAGCACAACTCGCTTTGGTACCACCCTCTAACCGCCTGCTCCCACATTTAGTCAATTTCACTAGTTTTCCTAGGGTAAACATGAGTTGAGGGTCACTATGATAAGACTCAACCTCCTATATGACCTTAAGGAAATGGATTCGAAAACTTAAGGCCTTACTGACTTCCCTTAGGTGTTATAGGACCTCCAGGAGCTACCCAACCCCTCCAAGTGTCCAACCCCTGAGCTACCTCTCTTTTTCACTGGCCTAGAGCCTGAATCACTCCCTTGACAACGCCTTCAAACAATTTTAAGCCTCTAATCTCTCCCATAGGCCTACTTCCCAATGACTGTGGAGTTTTCCATTCACTTCTATTCTAGTGACCCCGAATTTTGAGCCACTTTTTTAGACCTAGGATTCAGGCCTTTGCCCATAACTTAGTGAAACTTCTAGAAATGATAAAGAACACAAAAACAATGCTTATAAAACAAATATTTAACAAGGACTTTTCGTAACCCCTCCCAACCAGGACATGCATTCTGTCAAACACATGGTGAACATGCAACCTACAAGTCATGAATGCATATATGAACATAGGGATCTGAAACTTATATGAGGCTTAACAAGAAGGACCAATGCCTTTTCACAATATTTTTCATAACACCATTTAGGTCATGCATTCATTAACTAGACCTTCATTAATTAAAATGTGATAAAAAAACATACTTGTTCAGTCAATTTAGTGTCCTAAATTTCTACATAAATTATTAATCTGGGTATCGTAAACTGATGAAGTGTAGTGCACTATATGTGCTAGATGACCCTTTCTTACCTCACTATTTTTGAATTTATGTTTGTTTTGGGGTTTTTCTCTTTTGATTCCTAATGTTCTGCAATGTAATCTACAGAATCTTAACCTACTGCTATTAAGAATCTAGAGAAATGAAGTGAGAGCTAAAAGTACTTTTAGGCCAAATTTGGAAGTAAAGTTTTTTAAACAAGAAAATGAAAACAGAGCCTCTCTTCTTGCTATTATGATTATTTCCAAAACATGAACTGAAAGGACTTTTAAAACTGTTATCTACTCAATTACAAAACCAAAGCTTAAATGAGAAAATGAGATGGTAGCTATCTATGATAAATAAAAAATGAAGCACTAGAAATAAGATTACCTCTACTGTCTAATATATTTGCAGAATTAAAGCTTAATGAACTACTGAAGATGAAATTGCAACAGAACTAAGTGAAAAACTAAAAATGAAATTGCAACTATTCTATTTTGGAAGCAAGGCTAAATGAAGTATTGTTGTCACTCTGCTACATAATTTAGGGAGAACTACCTCCTTATGATAGAAATTTGAGAGATTTCATTCTTCATCATTCTAGGAAAAGTAAACATGAAAATGCAAGGAAAGACTCATTCATAAATAAAACATTTCACCACTTAGTTTTAGGATTAACCTTCAACTGAAAGGGTTTTTGGAAATATCCATTTATATCATGAGTTACTAAACTGATAAGAAAATGGCCTTGAACAACTTAACTCAAAAACTAAAGAACAACAATTGTAATGAAATACTCATTCATAAATGTAACATTTCACCACTTAGTTTTAGGATTAACCTCCAACTGAAAGGATTTTGGAAACATTCATTTATATAATGAGTGACTACACTAATAAGAAAATGGCATTGAACAACTTAATTTAAAATCTAGAAACTAAGGAACAATAGATGAAATAAATCAATCTATGCTACTGCGAACAACTTAAAGCTACAATTAAGAAACTAAAAAGCAATGAAAAGCAAAGGACTATTCTACATTAGAATACAACTACTTTGAGTCAGTGAAAAATGACATAAGTTGCATGATACACAGAGTTAGAAAACAATTATGAACATGATGAAAAAAACACAGTGAATTTACAATTAAACTAAAAAAAGACAAACAGAAATAAAAACATGTACCACGCAGGGGCCCTTTGCAAGGTCTCAGATTATGAACATGGAATCAACACTTCACAAGCGCTTCAGGTATCGATTGAAAATAGAGTTTTTATATTAAAACAGAGCATTGAATTTTTCAGACTACAAAGCGGAAATTTGCACTATTACATAAGGAAAAACTTGAACTTATTCTGCGTTCTACATGCTGGTATTTATAGGAAAAATATACAACTATTTGAAGAGAGAAATCAGCTGTAGCAAAACACATAGACAGGTAATGTGTGCAGAATTCTTGTCTTCGGTTGCCTTGACACATAAATCTTCTAATAGTGGCTGTTGGATTCAGTTTGTGCAAGTAGCAAATGAGGTCCTTGGCTTCACGAGACTGCCTCAGACCCATCACTAAGAATCGTGTAAAAACTGAGTCCTACTTGCCATGGGTTTCTTCAGTTGACTTCCCTTTGACTAGAGTGCTCCACATCGATCCTGGCCAAATGGATAGGATACAATCCATGGCCTAACGTTTTCCAAGCTACCCATGTGGTCCTTTTCTTTTCTTGACACTTGTAACCTACAAAAGCATGGAGATGGCTACGAAACAACCGGTTAGTTGCGGAATGTGGCTGTGTTTTGTAGCTAAAAGACAAAAACCTATTCAAATAACAAACATAACAATATAACTTGTAAATCACTGAAATATACTCCTTGAGGCAATGTGTAATGGCTTTTGATGATTAAGGATGCATTTTTCATGGAAAAGCACGAATAATTTGAAAATTGGTGTTCGGTTTGCGCAATTTTCTTTTGTTAACAAAAAAATTTAGTGACAACTTCAAGAAAGTTGTTTCAAGCTTGAAGTAATTTAGGGTAATCACATCTAAAATTTACTTTCATTAGTAGACCTTGGAATAATGTGATTTATTTTATCTAGTAGCCAATTACTGTGTTGAAGCATTTTTCTTACAAGAATTGTTCGAAATATATTTTGGCTTCTTTGATAGTTAAAGTTGTAATTATATTTCATCATGAGGTATTATAAGGGGTGTGTTTTAATAATATTTTCCTATTTAATCGAAGCATAAATACTGTAAATATTACCAAAAGAAAAACCATTTCAAGTGTTAATTGAGTAAATTATTTTATTGTTTAAGTGGCCAATCAACATGTCAACTTGATTGTTTGAATAATTGTAGTAAGTTGGTTTATATATATATATATATATATATATATATATATATATATATATATATATATATATATATAATATATATATATATATATATATAATCTTTGAAACGTAAATATTGCATTATGGTTGATTGTCAATCCCTAGTTAATAATTAAATTTTATGTGAACTCTCTATCACTGAGCAATGCTGCTTCATACCAGCAGTTGAATACATACGATATGTATCTGAATTCACTTAAGTTTGCGAATGTGATTACATGACTATTGAATGAGCTAACTAAATTCACCTTTTGAAATTTTAATGGGTACATTCAAGTCCTTTGGTTATTATCCAAGATTATAGTCACTCCTCACTTTTGCAAAGAATTATATGTACTTACTGTCTAACTTCCACTACTTTTATAATCATATGGAATTCAACTTTGAAATATTTTCCTACTGTGTTTTTGCTAAGTTGTTTGAGCTGCTCTTTTGTCCTTAATAATTAAATTTGGTTACTGAATTTTTGCCAAGTGGTTTAAGTTTCTCTTTTGTGCTTAATAATTAGCTTCGTCTGATGTTTCACCATTGTCATTGTAAGTGTAATGATTTGCCTTCGAAAAGCTTTATTAAGTTTTATGATTGAAGGATATGAAAAAGTTATAGTATGCATGCAGATTCTATTTTTCTTAGTTTTTCTTGGCGTTCGTAGATTGGCAATGAACATTTGATTGGACTTTCACAAAGTCAATTAATTTTATGACATAAAAATCACTATGTGTTTGGTGTCTTTTCCCAATGGTGTATCCAAAAGAAAATATTTTTTTTATATAATGAGATGTAGTGGGGAATGTTTCTAAGGAGATGTATGCAACAAAAAGAAATCGACAAATTTAAATGTTTTTATTTTTATTTTTAATTGTACTAAACATGTGCTTCCAAAAATTTCAAAAGTTTTAATTCGAAATTTGATATATAAAAACAAAAAATATTAATTCTCACACTTCTATTGATCAAACGTCCAAGCTCCCAATTTCACACTTCTATTGATCAAACATCCAAAGAATTACAGAGTGCCTCCAAGAGTTTATTGTTTGGATTTTAACATATTATAAAAAATATTAAATTAAGAGAAATTTAAATTTAAAATTTGTTTTACTAGGAGAGAAAACTATGGTTGAATAAATTTTAAATAATTCATATACTACACCTTACTATTTGTTTTACATTGGTGGTTGTGTTTTTAATTAGGTTAACGTGACTGGCAGAGTAAAATCATACCATCGTTTAAGAAATTTTCTTATGTGTAGGGTGCAATGAGACATGCATGTGACATGTTGGGGAAACTATTGGTATGATTTTGATTGGTGGAGTAGGATCTATATTGCAAAGGATTTTTGGAGACAACAAGATAATTGATGTTGATGTTCAATATTGATAATGGTCAAGTTGAACTGATGCAATTTCTCACTAGTGTGGAGTCATTTTTGAATATATATTAGTTGAAAATAAATAAATAAAATTACGGTAAAACATAGAAAAGGACCAAACCATGGTAAAACAGAAAACACAAAGATCTTGATAATTAACCACAACCTTTAATGAAATTAGTAAATTTTCCCATTTTATTGATCACATTCTTTAATTAAATCTATGAGGGTTGTGGAGTAACTTTCTTCTGATCTTCTTCACCTAGTATTTGTTGTTGGATCTCAAATTGGTAAGTATAAGTTGTTAGGGCGGATCAATGCAACTTTGTCATTTATTCTGATTGATCAATTATTGGTATCATCTCCTAGTAGAGTAAGTCCCTCTTAATGGAATAAATTGAGTTCAAAGGGGAAATTCTTTATTCATTTTTGAATTGGAAAAGAAACACCTCAATTTTGGAATTTAGGGCTTCGAAGAAGCTTCAAATTGTCTGTTGGGGATAAGCTTCCATTTAGACTTAAGAAAAATTACATATTAAGTAATACCGAATTGGTTTCAACCATTTTTTTAATTACTTATGACTACGCTTGAAAGGTTTATGCACAAATTTAAAGAATTCCGATTATAAATAATGCATACATTCAACTTAAATGAATGTATCATTATGAAGTACAAATAGGTTTCTAATGGATTATTTGTGCATTTTTTATCTTTATTTTTAGGTGGATTGACACATTATGATAGATATTATAAATATTTTAACATAAAATTAAATTTAAATAACATAAAAAAAGAGTTAAAATTTTCAAAATTTATTAGAGTTAAGGAAAATTATTTGACTCCAATAGGGCGATTTTTATTGTTTCCATTAGAGAGCTCTTGAAAAAAAAATAATCATTTGCTTTTGAAACCCTATGTTTCTTTTTTTCAAAGTACAAAAGTGTGAGAAGATTAAGAAAAAAAGAAAAAAAGGATAAAGTGAAAAGAAAAGTGTTCATTGGTTATCAGATTATATGTATTTAGCTTTAATATCATAAAAATAACGATCATAATTAGAGTCTTTAAATAGAAACAATAAACTTGGTATTCACGAAACTACATGAAAGAAACAAATCTCAAGACAAGCAAGGAGAAAGCCCCGCCCAACAACAAAAAAGTGAACTCAACGACCCCTCAAGCATTAATAGTTATGAGGATTCGAATACCGCACAAAATAAATCTTCATTTAACAGCAAATCAGATCTGATAGACCAAACTTCTTCTCCGACTATCTTCAAAAGGACGAACACAATAAATCGCGAAGCTAAGAGACCAATGTCCCAAGAACCAGAAGAGATGAAGGAGATGCAAGATAAAGGAAGTTGGAAGACCGTAGAGAAAAAAAAGAAAGCTACAACACAAATCTCGTCAAGAAAGACGAAGAGCCAGACAATTAAAAACTAAGAAAATTATAGGTCTGATAGACCAATTTGGTCTCAGTGGACATTAACCACCACCATCATCATATATGTGTTATTTGATTATTTTCTTTATTTATTTTTCATGGTGTTAATTACAAGTGAAATAGAATGCATGGGAGGTACAACCACATTAAAATATTAATATTAATGTGGTTGATATAGTCGAAGGTTTCATTTGTATCTACCATTGATAAATATGTAATAATATAAATAATAATACAAAAAAAACTGTTGCAATAAAAATATTATTATTATAATTATAAATTAATAATAATTATTTCTTTATAATAATAATTATTTAATATAATTTAATTTTAAATTAGGTAATATAAATATGAAATCTTAGATTACTAAAACCTTGGGATTGATATTAAAAACCCAAGGGAATAATAATAACCCGAGCTATAATAATCCCAACAGATTAATACTAATAACGCTAGGGTTTATATTCCCTTGGGTTTATAATATCAATCCCTTGGGTATATTAATCTAAGGATTCATATTCCTAGGGTATAATATTATTCATAGGTTTATAATATTAATCATCTAGGCTCAATATAAATCATGGTCATCCAATGGTTTATATACCTTAGATTTATAATATTAGTCCCTTGGACTTAATAATATTAGTACCTTTGGGTTTTAGTATCAACACTTGTGTTTATAATACCAATCCCTTGCGTTTATCAATGTAAGGGTTCATATTCCTATGGTTTAATACTAAAACCCCAAGGGATTATGAAACCAAGGGAATAATATTAACCTAAGGGATTAATACTAAAAAATTAAGGAATTATAAACCCAAGGGAATAATATTAAACCTTAGAGATTAATATTATAAACCCAAGCTATATAAAACCTAAGATAAATATTATAAACCCTAAACTAAACATGGTTGAGGACCAAGAGATAAAACCTGTCAATGTAACTTGCCCAATTTTTGCCCTCTTGGGACTACCACTTCACATTGCCCCACCTCTCACATGGAGGTATGGCTGCATGTGCTCCCTCTTCCCACCTTGCTCGAAATTTTCCCCTACTGGAGGTCTCTGCATGAGTGGATGCCTCCACCGAGTCTCCTCTGTACTTCTCCAATTGTTGCAGCTCCACAATTGTCTGACCCTACCTTTGAGGCTGCTTCTTCTCTTCTTGAGTGGATCTCTCCATTCGGTCTCCTCTATGCTTCTCCAGTTGTGGATGATCCACAATTGTATGATACTACTTCTGAGGCTTCTTTTGGGGCTACATGTTGAGAGGTAATTCATTCTCCCTCTCAACCACCAAGTCTCTAACCTTTTCCTTGCTCCTCAAGGCTTTACATGCATCTTGTACCTCAAGAGCATATAGGTTCTTTATTCGTGCACTGATCTGTTTCACCTGTCCTGTGGGAATGTTTCTAAGGAAAACCTTTCCCTTACTAAAAATCACATCATAGCCATGGTCTTCCAATACCGCAATGGAAACAAGATTCTTCTTTAGCCCTGGAACATACATCACATCTGTGATTATGAGCGGGGAGCAAGACTCCCTATGAAAGGTAACTATACTGATCTCGGTAGCTCTATGCCTCCCGTCATATCCAAACTCTATGTTTTGCTTGAGTTCTTTCTCCTCAAAATCACTAAAGAGATCTTTTTTCCCTGTCATATGGAACAAGGCACTGCTATTAAGATACCACATGCCTCCCATTACAGTGCTGACCATACATGCAATGAGAGTGAATCAAGTTCAAATTTTGAAGCTAGAGCTTCACCTATTGCCACTACTATTGGCTCCTTATTGCTTGCTTTCTCCTGTGGGCAATTCATGGCATAATGCCCGTGCTTGTGACAGTGAAAAAACTTGACTTTCGACAAGTCCATCTTCTTGCCACCTTCCTTGCGTTGGGAATTATTTCCCTTGCCTTTGTTGTCTTTGCTCACTAATGAAAATTCCTCTTCCACTTCTTTGGAAGAGGTCCCATCTATGTTGTTCCTCCGAATCTCTTCTTGTACCAAATCTGACCATAGTCGTTCCTAATTTGGTAGCTTCTCCCTCCCATTAACAAAGTCCTGGTAACTATGCCAGCTCTTGGGAAGTCTTAGAAGAGCTAGGCTCACCATATCGTCTTCAAAAACAGTAATCCTGACACTTCAAAGCTCATCCCAACAATGAGTGAACTTGGTCAAGTAATTCAGAATTGAGTTGCCCTTCTCCATCTTGATCTTTCTGAGTTTGTTCTTAAGTGCTAACTTCCTATGGTCACTGCTATTCTGAAACAGCTTTGTCAATACCTTCCACATTGAGTATGGATTTCACAGGTCCATCAATACCATTTTGGATTTGATATCTTTACTATCGTTCGCTATTTGAGATAAAATTCAATTAGATAAATTAATATGCTCAATAGATCATTTCAACATTTTATAATTTTATGTAATTTTATAAATTTACGAATATGGTTTATAATAAGCCATATAATAAACCATATAATATTCTAAATTATTATGGTGGACTTGAAAAACATCCTTAATTACTTAAAAAAAGTGGAACATGCTATTTAGAAAATCACAAAAATAAAAACAATTCACAAATTTAAATATTAAGTTGTGTTGTAGCCGCTACAACAACACCCAAATTTTTGACCATATTCAAAATTTTGGGTACCCCACCACTCACCTCGAAGCATGATCACACATGCATAAGGGTTTGTGATAATGCATCATGATAGGAACATTGCTTTGTCTTGGTCCTCCTCCCCTCAAGTGCATTAAGATTCCTCAAATTTCCATCTTACTCTATGCCCTATAGATGCACCATTAATTTTGCATCACATAAATTACTTGAAATTCATAAGTCCGGTAAGGTGCCTAAATGTTGCGTTGATTTTTGGTTTCAAGCATCTCTTGTTTTACTCGTATAATTTAGTTGCAATTTTTTACAATCACCTCCAGATGAAATTATTTTCATAGTTTTAATTATTTATCCCTTTTCTTTGTAGGGATTTAAATGGAGCATAAGGGATAGGAATATCATATGGCCACCACAGGTTCTAAACTCTGATAAGAGTGTCCTTGTTTATTTTTTTCACCATGGAATACACAACTAGGGATTTCCAACCATTAAGGTATTTACTCCTGAAATCCCCCATTAGACTATCAAGGAGCAAAGGATTCAAAACCAACAACTGAATTTGCAATTCAACAGTTGAAAACTATTGTTAAAGACTGGCTAAATGGGAAGACTGGATCAAACAAGAAAAGTTCATCCAGCTCATAAATAAAGTGTGCCTCAAGCAACTTTGATGACATTGTCCTCAAAAGTAAAGATCAATGGCTTGTTGAATGTTATGCTCATATATTATGGAACAATATTTGCAATGTGAAAGGTAAACAATGCCATGGTTAATGAAGCACATACTTTGAAAGATGCGATTATAAGGCAATGCATGGGGACAACTAACCAACATTCACGTGAAGTAAATTGTTCTTTTAATACATATTTGGGTGGATACCAAAGAAATGCTAGGGAAATTCATAATGGGCAGACTGGTCTAAAATTTTTGTTGCATATATCTCATGTCAAAACAGGTCGATGTCAAGAGAATGCATGGATACTGCCAACAAAACATTACATTGAACGAGTGAGCTAATGTTTCAATGATACAATTCTGAATGTGTTGCTTAGATGGTGGCTGGAACTCAACAACAAGAGGCCTGTCAAAATGTTGTATACTGAGACTATCACACTCCTTAGTGATTCATCCTCAACACACTTTTAATTAAAGAACTTAAAGGGAGTGGCATGGAATACATACCAAATGACACTTTTATTAAATTAGAATCATGCCATGTGCTCAAGTGCTAGAACACACACATATATTTATGGTTATCAATAAACCATGCAAAAAGGATCAACACCAAGCCTAGCGAGTCATGAATGAAACGTTGTGGGAGTATGCACATAATATGCCATATGATGGGCACAATGTGGGCCTTTATTAAAGCCGCGATGATCCTACATACATTTAGGTGTCAAAAGAGTGCATGGGGTGCATACAACAACATAATGCCCATAGCAGAGAATAATGGAATATGGAGTGCGTTGACAGTCATTCCACGAAGAAAGCTAAGCAATGGAGGAACCCATGATGCATTAGAAATTTAGGGCAAGTCACACTCTGTTAACCAAATAAGTTAATGCGACCTATTGGGTGAGCAAGAACTGCGGTCTCTCAATAGATTTGTGACTTGGATGGTCACAAAATTGTAGTTTGAGCTACAAAAATCTAGTTAAAAAATGTGATCTGCCCTAATTGCGACTATTGGACCATCTATATGAGTCGTATTCCTATCTATGGGTCACAATTCTACTGATTGGTCGCAGTATCTAGCTGTGATCTCTCCCACAGTCTCTATTAATGCCTCTCCCCTATAGATGTGACCTATACAAAGGAAGCCATGGGACTTCAGAAAGTGACATGACTGTTTGTAATGACATTAGTGTTATAGACAAGCTCATGCAATGACACCACACGTTTACAAGCATTCTTCAAGCTCGCTTGACTAAGTTGCAGGTGATAAGGATATTTTGGCAAAGGAATGATGTGAAAGTGTTCTTGATGCTATGAGAAATATGGGAGGTCATTCTATATCTATTGATATTATTAGTATTCTGGTTGAAAGAAGTGGAATATTTGCATAGTCATACTTCCATTTCTCCCTCGATTACTTCAAAGTGAGATTAACTGGCACCTTACTGTTGCTATGGAAACCATGCTTGTACTAGGGAAGACTTTTGGTGATGTACCCTGGGCAACCATATCAACATACCCAACAACGAAAGTTGACCTTTGAGTAGAGAAAAGGCTTGAACGTTGTAGTCTGTACTACATTGAACTCAGAAACATCAAGTAGATCCATGTCCCTTTAATTAGAAGAGCTAGAGTTGTTTCTAAGTCTGTGCATGGGTTAAGTTGAGCCTTTCACATCTGTGACTAGACTATCTCCAAGTCGCAAAATCGTAGTTATAAGCCTCATTCATGCAGCGAAGATTTGCAGCCTGTATGTATTGCGACCTTGCGACCCCTCTCCAAGGTTGCAAAACCACACTTGAAAAATCTCATGATCTCTATGAGACTTCCTCTTTTGCGACTATGCGACCTTCCATTAGGTTGCAAGATCGCGACAGAGGCCCCAACACCATGACCTGAAAATGCGACCTAAACTACGCGGTGACTATGCAACCTACCTTGCCTTTACGAAATGTGACGAGAGCAACATTGCAGGTCACAAAGTCGCATTTCAGGGATCCAACATTGCTTCTAGAAAATGCGACCTCTATTAAATGGAGACTATGTGACCTCACCAAATTTGTGACCCAAGGAGAACATATCTAGCTCCTTGCCCATAAAATACGTTTTCTTCGTAATATAAGATAATGAAAGTAGGAGGAACGCACTACTTTCAACACCTAATTGACTGATCCAAAGGGTTGGATTACACATCAACAAACATATAATATCAAACAATGCATTGGGATGCATCCCAAAAAGCATATTAAAGGGGTGATACAAAGAATGTTGAGAACCCCTATAAAGGTCTATGGAAGGCCAAGCCATCTTGATGATAGTGTCTCAAGGCCATACATTTTTTCATATTATTATTTGTAACATTTTCTACTTATTTTATTAAAGTAAACTTAAAGGGTTGATGTTGTGAAAGATTTTGTTACTTTAGTTTCTAGAGACATGACAAAACATCATCCAGTTTTAAAAGCACTATGCCTTTGACATTGCAAGACAACGAGGTTGCATTTAAAACTTGTTCTAAGTATAATAACAGATCTATGGATGATAACATGATCAAGGAAGCTTAGAAAAAACCCTACAAAGGCCACTTGTTTCGACAACATCATTACATGGAAGGGGACTATACAGGGTCCCAATTAGTTTTTTTTTTTTCAAGCAAGTACTTATGCTCTAAATCATTCTTTGTTGAAAATTATATATGACCAATGTCATTTGTGTGCAGGTGGAAGGTTTGATGGAGAAAGCTAGGGTTTTTGTAAGAAACTGTGCGATTAGGGCAGCAACAAACAAGCTAGCTGGATCCATGTAGATACTTGAACCATTGTGTAAACCATGATGGAAGGAAGAATAGTAGGCTAATCAACATTCAACACAACAAATGCATTATGACCCTATTTAGTAGCTCATCTTGACTGTGTAACAACATTAGGGTTTCCAACAACCCTCTTTTATTAGCCTCCCATTTTCTCTTCTATCAATATGTAAATGTTCTCATCATGGTGCCAACAAGTATGTTGATGTCAATCGAGCATGTACTAGGTCGTAGGCATGAGAGAGCAGTGAGGAATTTCAAGAGTCATGAGGGTAGGTCAAAGGTCACAGTAGGTGAACAATCACCTCACCTTTATAAATGTGCCTTCATGCCTCATTGATAGTGGACA
Organism: Pinus taeda; assembly: GCA_000404065.3. Taxonomy (NCBI): domain Eukaryota; kingdom Viridiplantae; phylum Streptophyta; class Pinopsida; order Pinales; family Pinaceae; genus Pinus; species Pinus taeda. The sequence continues at coordinate 104,375 of APFE030296333.1, forward strand.
TTAGCACTCGAGTTGAGGCCAATAGAGATAGTTGTTTAATGCTTGAGAGCTAAGGCCACTCAGCTCTTGGTAGCTAGGAGAGTGGGTTTACAGTAGGGCTAGGGTTTTGACACCTGGCGATGGTATGAACAGTCCATGTTCCACTACTGGGTATTGACTAGTTGCATGATATGTATTTGAAGTTGCAACAATATTAATAAAATGTTTTCTCTTGCCTTTGAACTAATTCCCACGCTGACTCATGGTGGTTCTATTAGCTGTCTCATACCTCACCATGTCTTTATGAGTTATTTCATATACACGAGATGTTATGTACTGATACATAGTGGTTGCATGTATGTCTTGCTTTAGAATCTATGTGCACTTGTTCCTTGCCATGTTGGTGACCTATTGTGAACTACCTCACAATTGACCTTCGACATGTTCTTTTTTATTATGTCTGATGGGGTTTTAGCTAACTAATCGCCCTCATCATTCATCTCTTCTTATCGTTGTTGTGATTTGTTTAAACCTCTTTCTGCAATTTTTCAATCTTGGTCTGATTTTGTTTCACTGTCCGAGCACTTCATTCCCACCCCACTCTGGCAACTTCTCATTTGATAACCAAGAGTAGAAAACATTCATGGTGGAAGCCAGGCCCACATATCGGATGGGGCTCCTATCCCAAATGGTGTGAGGTCTAATTCGGACTTCACACCGGGGAGACCCCTTAGTCGTTGGTGGTACATTTTGGCTTGTCAACGAATTTTGCGCTAGAAGGAGGGCTAGATGACAAGCTGAGCCCTTGGATCCTAAATTTTTGTATCATATCTGTTAATGACTCCAACCAAAATCTTGCTCCTAGGGTGTTTATCTGGTTTGTCTATTTTTTTATTTTCCATCCCCCAAGAGAAGCTCCACCATTTGTCTTAGTTAAAGTTTAATGGTGAGGATGGAACACCTTTAATCAAGCACATTAATGACTTCCTTGAGTTTTGTGAATCTTTTTAGATTGACAATGAAGTGTTTGCTTGTGCATTTTTTTCCCTCACCCTTGAAGGTCGCGCCAAGCAAGGGTGCCACACGTTGGCAGTGGCATCCATTCATTCGTTCGAGAAACTCATCCGTAAGCTCTAACAAGCGTTTGACAAGTTTGATTTTCAAGATGTGTTAAAGAGGATAAATGAGCTTAGGATGAAACCTGAAGAATCTTTAGAAGACTTTTCTTTCAGATATGTGCGTCTTTTTTTTTTTAATTTCCTGAAGGTGACGTCAGCTGGGTATATTTGAATATAAATGTTCAACGATTGGTCCTCGTTTCCTTACAACATTTTCAATTAGAAACAAGTCCCTTTTCACATGAGTATCATCATAATTTGCAAATTGCAAAGTCCCCAGATTCTACCTGTAATTTTTTTTTCCTATTTCTTTAAATCTAGAACAACCTCAAAACCGTGAGGAAGAGATTACTATTTATGGGATTTCTCATCCTCCTCTTGACTTGTTACATAATAAGATTGTGGCAATTGATGGTTCAAACGATGAACAGTTCTTTCTAGGAAACAGAACTCACGGTCTCGTCTCTAAATCCCTCCTACATTCTTTTGGTTTTGAATCTGAAGATCACACAACATCTATTCCAATCGAGTCCATTCAACATACGTCGTAGTATATCCCAGGATGTCATTCAACTACGCATGATGGTGTTGTTATTGTCTCAAGTGATGTTGACTTTCTTATCAAATCGACGGAACATATCAGGGCTGTAAATCTGTCTTTCTCTTTGGCGAACGTAAATGGGAAGGATGCGAGTTCAGGTCTGATCGGTGCTCTTACATCTGACCTTGTGCATCCATCCTACCTTGATTTAGTTTATGGGTCTACTACACCGGCAGTTCCTTAAAGTCATTCATATCTTTATCTCGCTGACATTGATTGCAATCATGTGCATGGGGCTGAGGTTTCACAGTCAAAGGATGCATAGTTTGAATCCCTTATGCTTGATCTTTGCCACTTGTAGTCTTTAACAAGTGAGGAATAGGGCCCTGCATCTCACCCAACTCAAGCTGGTTCCCTCATTAATCCCGCTTCACCCGCAAGCCAAGAATATCCTTATGTATTAGATACCCAACTTGATCACACCTTTGGTGATTATCCTACGTATCCATCTGTTGATCCTACGAAGCCACCAAAATTTTCTGACCCACCTTTTGAATGTTTAGGGACTCATCAGGAAGTTGAGGCACTTCATCTTCCGCTGATGGTTATGTCAGGTTGTCACATTCCTGAAGAGACCCCTGAACCAGGTCAAATTAGGGTTTCTGCACATCACGCTCCTCTCAGCATCATCCCGCCGGATGTGAGCTCATCTTGGAAACCCTATGATTTGAGCAATGCCTCTCTGAGTAAATCTTTCGATCACATTTCAACTGATGCGAATCAACCTCTATATCCTAATTTGTTCACTAGAGGAAGTGCTCTGGCCATTGTCTCAAATCTTTTTGATTGTCTCCCAGCCAATAAAATCTGTCAACATACGCAATCAAATGATACCTTTCAATATCCTATATGGAAAGGGGTCAATCGTGTGATCTACCCTTTGCCTGAAACTCTTGTGGTTGATTCAGTTCATTCTCGAGAATTTAAAGAGTCTCATTTGTCAAGATGACAATCTGTGAATATTCAGACAATGAATCCCATCCACAATATTTTCGTTGATAATTGTTCGGTCACAACCAACAATAACCATATACACCGATCCACAAATCTTGCAAAGCTACGAATATTGGATGGTGTATCGTTTGAAGGTTCAGAGGCCTGCCAGGATGATGAGGCACTTCAGCTTCAGCTGATGGTTATGTCAGGTCCTCAAGTCCTTGGCGCAATCCATGAACAATTTCAAACAAGGGTTTCTGAAATTAGGGTTTATGTGTTTGAGTCCTCAGGGATCTCAGTTACACCCAATAGAGGTCCCTCTTTTCCGGGCTATTAAGCTAATCATCCTCTACATCATGATAGGGTTGCTGATTGGATTAATATGGCATATTCCTTTACTAGCTGGCAACATCTTGCCTTGCATTGGATTTAGGGCTAAGCATAAACGAATGTATGTTATGAATAGATGACTATAAATTTCATGCTTGTGGTTCAGTTTACCAGGATTGGGTTTCAGTTTGTCTTGAAAGGTATTCTTTGACTCGTTTCCCTATAAGTGGGGAATATGTTCTTTTTGTTGTGCATGCTTTACAGGTAAGCAAGCTATTTTTTCACAACTCTTCCCACAAATTCTAATTGTTGTCATCTTTGTTTTTGCAGGTTGGGAACTCCTGTGGTGGTTGCATTGGAAGTTTGATTTCACATAACCCAACCTATGCTTTGGTTAATTTAGGGTTTAGGGTTTAGACTAGTTAGGTTTTAGCTTTGCTTATCAGTTGGCTGATTAGAATTTTCTCATGATTTAAATTTGTCAAGTTTCATTTTCTTTATTGTAGGTAGTTAGTTCCCTGCTTGTTTCTTCTGCACTCATGTCCTTGCATTTGTTTGTTATTGAATCACATTAATGAAATCTCTGCATACGCATTGCATTGGTCCTTTAATGGAAATTAGTTGATCTCTTCTGCACATAGCATTACATTGGGTCATTAACCATGGTTGCTGCATTGCATCATACACTTGCCTTCTCACTTGGCACACACTCACCTTTGACCTAACCTGGAATTTTGACCTATGTTGCATGTCGCTATATAAGCCTTCATGAACCTGAAGATTCCAAAGTTGTGGGTCCGTGAATAGCTTTCTCACACATTTGGCTCTTACTCCAAGTGCATTGCTTCAACCTCTTCACACCAGTTTGTAAACCCTAAGAGAGTTTCTTGGTCACCTAGCCCTAGAACTAAAACCCTAGCCCTATGATTGTGTGAAGTTGTGAAGTTGTGAAGGGATCCCTCATCTGCCCTGGCGTAATGAACATCTCGAAATAAGTGAAATTCACATGTAAAATAAAATGAAACTAAATAAAGGGTAAAGTATCGAGAAAGGCTTCCTGCGCAGAGAGGTAATGCAATGACTCCGCCAGGGTATTGACCAGGCTCGCTGGCAGTGGAGCAACATTTGTGTTTTATTGAAGTGACTCCACTGCAGTATTGTCCAGGCCTATTGGTAGTGGAGAAACACTAGAAAATTACTTTTAAAATTCTAAATACAATGAGCTCTCTTCCCTGTTCTTTTCATCATCATTAACTATCGGCATGTGTGAACTATCAATGAGGTGTTTACTGATTGGCAAGACCTAATTGAGGCAGGAGGGAAGGCATATATGAAAAGGTCATCGCCATGCAAGAGGTACCCATAGTATTTTCTCAATATTCCCTTGCATCATTATTCACACTCGGACTACTACATGGGTGTTGACAGAGATACTGGATTCTAACAGTGGTTCGCCAATTGTTTGTAGTTGCTACAAAACCACCCAAATTTTTGGGCATATTCAAAATTTTGGGTACCCCACCACTCACCCCGAAGCATGATCACACATATGCATAAGGGTTTGTGATAATGCATCATGACAGCAACCATGCTTTGTCTTGGTCCTCCTCCCCTTGAGTGGATTAAGATTCCTCAAATTTCCATCTTAATTTGCACCCTTGAATCTATAGCTACACCATTTCTTTTGCATCACATAAATTACTAGAAATTCATAAGTGTGGTAAGGTGCCTAAATGTTGTGTTGAACTTTGGTTTCGAGCACCTATTGTTTTACTTGTATAATTTAGTTGCAATTTTTATTATCACCTTGAGATGAAATTATTTTCATAGTTTTAATTATTTATCCCTTTTCTTTGCAGAGATTTAAATGGAGCATAAGAGATATCATTTGAGCACCACAGGTTCTAAACTCTAACAGGTGTGTCCTTCTTGAGTTTTTGAACCATAAAATACACAATCAAGGGATTTCCAACTATTAAGGTATTTACTCCTGGAAAGCCCCCATTAAACTATCAAGGAGAAAACGATGCAAAACCAACAACCAAATTTGCAATTCAGCAGTTGAAAACTGTTGTTAAAGACCGACTAAATGGGAAGAGTGGATCAAATAAGAAAAGTTCATCCAACTCATAAATAGAGCATGCTACAAGCGACTTTGATGACATTGTCCTCAAAATTAAAGATCAATGGCTTGTTGAATGTTATGCTTGTATATTATGGAACAATATTTGCAATGTGCAAGGCAATGCCATGGTTAATGAAGCACATAATTTGAAAGCTGCAATTATAAGACAACACATGGGGACAACTAACCAACATTCACGTGAAGTAAATTGTTCTTTTAATACATATTTGGTTGGATACCAAAGAAATGTTAGGGAGATTCATAATGGGGTGACTAATCTAAAATTGTTGCTGCATATATCTCATGCTAAAAAATGTCTATGTCAACAGAATGCATAGATAGTGCCAACAAAACATTGCATGGAATGATTGAGCTAATGTTTCAATGATACAACATTGAATGTGTCACTCAGATGGTGACTGGAGCTCAACAACAAGAGGCCTGTCAAAATGTTCTATATTGAGACTATCACACTCCTTCATGATTCATCTTCAACACACTTTTAATCAAAGAACTTAAAGGGAGTGGCATGGAATACATACCAAATGACACTTTTATTAAATTAGAATCGTGCCACGTGCCCGAGGGCTGGAACACACACATATATTTATGGTTATCAATAAACCATGCATAAAGGACTAGCACCAAGCCTAGCGAGTCATTAATCACACATTGTGGGAGTGTTCACATAATACACCATATGGTGGGCACAATGCAAGCCTTTATGAAAGGCGTGATGATACTACATACATTTAGGTGTCAAAAGAGTGCATTGGGTGCATACCACATCATAATGCCCATCACATTGAATAATGGAATATGGAGTGCGTTGACAGTCATTCCATGAAGAAAACTAAGCAATGGAGGAACCCACGATGCATTAGAAAATTAGGGCAAGTTGCACTCTGCTAACCAAATAAGGTAATGCAACCTGTTGGGTGAGAAAGAACTGCAGTCTCTCAATAGATTTGCGACTAGGCTGGTTACAAAATCATAGTTTGAGCTACAACAATCTAGTCCGAAAATGCGACCTGGCCTAATTGCGACTATTTGACCATCTATATGAGTCACATTCCTATCTATGGGTCACAATTCTACTTACTGGTCACAATATCCAGCTGTGATCTCTCCCACAGTCTCTATGAATGCCTCTCCCTTATAGATGCGACCTATACAAAGGAATCCATGGGGCTTGAGAAAGCAACATGAAAATTTGTAATGACAATAGTGAGCTATACGAGCTCATACAATGACACCATGTGTTTACAAGCATTATTCAAGCTCGCTTGACTAAGTTGCAGGCGATAAGGAGATTTTGGCAAAGGAATGACGTGAAAGTGCTATTGATGCTATGAGAAAGATTGGAGATCATTCTATATCTGTTGATATTGTTGGTATTCTAGTTGAAAGAAGTGGAATCTTCACGCAGAATATTTCCATAGTCGTACTTCCATTGCTCCCTTGGTTAATTCAAAGTGGTGATGTTACCTATGCAACCATATCAACATCCCCAACAATTAAGGTTGATCTCTTCGTAGCACAAAGGCTCGAACATTGTAATCGGTTCTACATTGAACTCAGAAACATCAAGTAGATCCTTGTCCCTTTAATCAGAAGAGTTGGAGTTGTTGCTAAGTTTGTGCATGGGTTAAGTTGAGCCTTTCACATCTATGACTAGACTATCTCCAAGTCGCAAAATCGTAGTTATAAGCCTCATTCATGTAGCGAGGATTTGCGACCTGCATGTATTGCGACACTGCGACACCTCTCTAAGGTTGCAAAACCACACTTGAAAAATCTCATGATATCTAAGGTCATAAGATCGTGACAGAGGCTCCAACACCATGACCTGAAAATGCAACTTGAACTACGCTGTGACTATGCAACCTACCTTGCCTTTACGAGACGAGAGCAACATTCCAGATCGCAAAGTCGCATTTCAGGACTCCAACGTTGCTTCTAGAAAATGCAATCTCCGTTAAATGGCAACTGTGCGACCTCAACAAATTTGCGACCCAAGGAAAACATATCTGGCTCCTTACCCATCAAATACATTTTCTTCGTAATATAAGATAATGAAAGTAGGAGGAATGCACTAGTTTCAATGCCTAATTGACTCATCCAAAGGGTTGGATTATACAAAAACAAGCATACAATATCAAACAATGAGTTGTGATGCATCCCAAAAAGTATATTAAAGGGGTTATACAAAGAATGTTGAGTGCCTTTATAAAGGGCTATGGAAGGTCAAGCCATCTTGATGATAGTATATCAGGGCCATACATTTTTGCCTATTATTATTTATAGCATTGGCTACTTGTTTTATTAAAGTAAACTTATATTGATGGTTAATCGATGGTTGTATGTGCTACAGGGTTGATGTTGGGAAAGAGTTTGTTACTATAGTTTTTATAGACATGGAAAAACATCATCCAGTTTTAAAAGCACTATGCCTTTGACATTGTAAGACAACGATGCTGCATTCAACAATTGTTCTAAGGATAATAATAGATCTATGTATGATAACATGATCAAGGAAGCTTAGAAAAACCATGCAAAGGCCACTTGTTTCAAAAAAAACCATTACATGGAAGGGGACTATACATGAATCTCAATTACTGTTTTTTTTCTTTTCAAGAAAGTACTTATGCTTTAAATCATTCTTTGTTGAAAATTATTTATGAACAATGTCATTTGTGTGCAGGTGGAAAGTTTGCATGGAGAAAGCTAGGGCTTTTGTAAGAAACCGCACGATTAGGGTGTTGACAAACAAGCTAACTGGATCCGTGTAGATGCTCGAAGCATTGTGCAACCATGATGGAAGGAACAATAGTAGGCTAATCAACATTCAAAACAACAAATGCATCATGACCCTGTTTAGTAGCTCATCTTGACTACACAACAACATTAGGGTTTTCAGCAACCCTCTTTTATTCTCCTCACATTTTCCTTTCTATCAATATGTAAATGTTCTCATCATGGTGCCAACAACTATGATGAGGTCGATCGAGCATGTACTAGGCGGTAGGCATGAGAGAGCAGTGAGGAAGTTCAAGAGTCATGAGGGTAGGTCAAAGGTCACAGTAGGTGAACAATCACCTCACCTCTATAAATGTGCCTTCATGCCTCATTGACAGTGGACTTTAGCACTTGAGTTGAGGCCAATAGAGATAGTTGATTGATGGTTGAGAGCCAAGGCCACTCAGCTCTTGGTAGCTAGGAGAGTGGGTTTGCAATAGGGCTAGGGTTTTGACATCGGGCGATAGTATGAACAATCCATGTTCCACTGCTGGGTATTAACTAGTTGCATGATATGTATTTGAAGTTGCAACAATATTATAAGATGTTTTCACTTCCCTTTGCACTGATTCCAATGCTGACTCATGGTGGTTGTATTAGCTGGCTGGTACCTTACCATATCTGTATGAGTGCTTTCATATACGCGGGATGTTACGTATTGATACATAGTGGTTGCATGTATGTTTCATTTTTTAGAATCTGTGTTTACTTGTTCCTTGCCATGTCGGTGACCTATTGTGAACTACTTCACAATTGACCTCCGACGTGTTCTTTTTTATTATGTTTGATGGGGTTTTAGGTAACTAATCGCCCTCATCATTCATCTCTTCTTATCATTGTTGTGATTTGTTTAAACCTCTTTCTACAATTTGTCAATCTTGGTCTGTTTTTGTTTCATTGCCCGAGCACTTCATTCCCGCCCCACTCTAGCACCTTCTCATTTGATAACCAAGAGCATAAAACATTCATGGTGGCACTCGGGCCCACATACCGGATGGGGCTCCTATCCCAAATGATGTGAGGTCTAATTAGGACTTCACACCAGGGAGACCCCTTAGTCATTGGCTGTACATTTCGGCCCATCAACAAGTTGGTAATTATATGCTCCCTAACTTCCTTAGCTATATAAAACAATAAGAAAGCACTCCCTTAAATCTAGCATAATAACTTTATTTTTACCAATTGAATTTACTTTCATTGAACTTTCAATTTTCAGATTATTAATGCTTATTTATATAATGAAATAGTTATAATAAATTTATTTTTACCAATTGAATTTACTTTCATTGAAAGTTCGATTTTCATATTATTAATGTTTATTTATACAATGAAATAGTTATAATAACTTTATTTTTACCAATTGAATTTACTTTCATTGAAAGTTCGATTTTCATATATATATGTGCTACGAGTTTATATTGGGTAATGTGAAAAAAAAAGGCCTAGAACCCAAACATAAGTAAAATATTAGTTAATTTGTACCTTATTTTTTTTTAATTTTAGTTTTATTAATTATATATAGATATTCTAACATTAAATTTGATTGATAATATCAAACAAATTTCTATAAAGTTACATAGCATAATTTTAGCTATTTTAAAACACAATTTTAAAGATTTTATTTTTATTATGAATAATTATAATTATAGATAATATTTATTTAGTTTTAACATAATATTCTAGAATATTTGTAATTGTATTTATAGATTAAATGTTGAGATTTATCTCTCAAGTAGTTAATTTTTTTCTTCACTTTTAATTAA
>APFE030296333.1:114534-175173 GCA_000404065.3 Pinus taeda
AAATGTCACTATTTTATATAATTAATTATTTTTTATTAAAGTTACATGGAAAATGAAATGTCACTATGATGGTAGTAATTATTTTTTTGATTAAAATTATAGGGAGAGTGAAATGTCAGAATGATGACAGTTTTACATTTCTCATGTGTGAAGATTTAGGTTAGGTGGTTACCTAACCCTAACTACTTCCTTGGAGATTTATTACCAAGCGAGGGATCAAGAGGATAGGCGTATCTAAGATCAAAGAAAGATTCTAATTCAAAAAACATGTAAATTGTGCTGGAAGGTTAGACAAATTTAAGGAGCTAAGTCTGATTAAGACTAGATAGCTGTTATTATTCAAGACTATAAGTTCTAAGGAGAAATCCTGTGAGAGGATAGCTCGGGGGGAAACTTAGGTTGAATAGCGAGGTTGGAACAACAAGTCTCACGGTTGGGAGGAAAATAAGAAGATTAAGGTTTGTAACATGCGAACAACAGGAATATTAGCAACAAGCAGATAAGTATACTCTGGAGCTAACTAGAGGAACAATTATAAGATTTATTATGTCAATTAGAACAACTGTATGTCCTTTTATTTAAATTAATTACTTCTATTACTGTCCAAGGGTTTGTAAACTTAAAAAACAAGCAAAGACCATGTGTAACCCTGTAGATAAGGTAAAATATGAATAGTTATTTCTATTATTGTATAAGAATTTATAAACTCAGAAGGCAAAGTAAAGACCATGTGTAACCCATTAGATAGGATAAACTATGAAATGAAGTTTGCAGACATATAAATATGTAGAAGAAATCAAGAACTTGAATAACCCTGTAAATAGGGCAGAAACTGAAAGGTAGTCTACAATCATAAGATGCTTGGATATAATTATAAGTGAGCAAACAATATTGTATGGAAACCATGCTCATGACAACCCACTGTATATAAGCCATAATAGAGGAGAAAAATTAAAAGAGAAACGTAAATGTATAGAACCTGGTGCAAGAACTATACAAGACAACCTAACTCATTATAGGAAAAGATTCATGAAGTTTTACCATATTTAAACAAAAATTTATCCTTCGAAATTTTGGTGAGGTTTAACACAATCGAGAATGACAGCCAAAATAAAATTATAGACCTCAACTGAAAGATTCCCAATTATCATACATATACTAATGAAGCCATTTAACCATGCTGGAACAACCGTTTGATATAAAGAGCTAAACGGTTAAATATATACAAAGAATAAAGAAATAGACTAGATATTCAAACCAAGGGTTTCATCATAGATTGAAGGACTCACAGAACTTAACCATTCTCAATAATTCCACAAAAATCCCTAAATTAGCTTCATCAACAGTTAAAGAAAACAAGCCATAATTCTCATGGCCACAAACCCTTAACAATTTAGTTTCAAATTTACAAAAAAATCAACAATAATTCCTGTCTCTGGAATATGGACCAAGGCCATTAACATTAACACAGCTTAAGGATGTTTTGTAAACTAGAAGATTGGTTTAAATATAAATATAGTCAAAATCTACGCATAACCGGAGGAAATCACTAAAACCGTCATCCAAAAGACTAAACCCTAAGTGACTACTCGAATTGTCTATGGAATTACCCAATAATTCCTTGCATGAAGTCTGGAGGGTTTGATAGGCTGAGCAGAAGCTTCATAACGTCTAGATCCATTACCAAGTGAACAAGAAAAGCTTTGAAAAATCCCGGAGATACCTAGGCAAGAAAGCAACATAGTGTGAGAGCTAGTTGAAGAACTTTAAACCGAAGCATTAACAGAGACAACAAGCTAGCTAAATGAGAGGAAAACCATACCTTTCAGAGTCTAGATAACCATCCAGCAACATCCAGAAGCAAGAACATCACCGAAAGGCAACCTACAGAAAAGAGGTACACTCTTAAGCTCCATTGCAGAAAAGAGTGATAAGAAGGAAAACCGTGTGATGGAAAGGAAGCAGTAACAGTGCAGGAATGCTTACCTGAGAGGAAGCTTGACAGTGGAGTAGAACCTAACCCTCTGCCCTAGAGATGTAAAAAATGACTGCCTACTATACCACAAAGAATCTTAGATCGATGGGCATCCACATCCACCGTTCGATTTGGAGACTGTCAGAGATCCATTGATGAATCACACTTACCAATACAAGGAGGGACAACTGTGGTGCATAACTAAGGATCCAGATGCAGTATTTCCTAGTCCTAGGGTAGCCAACCACCCAAAAGGATAAGTGATCATTAAAAATTGTTGTACCAATTCACTAGTCTTTTTAGAATAAAGTATAGAGTTCGATTATGTGACTTAAATGCTCTCTAGAGCAAATAAACCCAATGAAAAATGATATTATGATATTGTTGCATCATGGGCATAGAAATCTGATTTCCGTAGTTAATCAAATATACTTTGGAATTCTAAAAAGTACTTTGTAAAAAGGGAATTTGCAATGCATATCTCGTATATTGTTATAATTATGTATTATTGTTTTCTTTTACTAACTAACAATAATTTTCTTTTTTATGGGTATGTGACATGTGGTATCAGAGTGCTCAAGTTACAAAACTGAGACCTTTGGAAAATAAATGAGTAACAACATTTGTGATGTACACATAGAAAATTTACATCCTTGTTGTGGTATGTTCCATACATACGGGAGGAAAAAGAAAAGGTGCAATAATTTATTAGTAGTTTGTCATTGTTTATGAAAGAGTGCCTGAAGTTCGATATCCTAAAAACCATGGATGAAGTCATATGAAAGCCTTGATTCTGCTATCATCAAAATAGGATAAAATGAGATGGAGGTAAGAGATGGATTGACAAAAAAGGGAATAAGTTTTGCTTCGACGGTAAGGGGAACAAGACTATAGTCAATAGACCTCATAAAGTGCAGGCAAATAGAAATATAAACATAAATCATCCTAGATTCAAATTTCCCTGTGAGTCCAAGACAAATGAACAATCAGTGAGGACTGAATTAGAGGCAGCAGTTAGACCCCTAGTACAGTGCTGGGGATGCGGAGGACCACATTATGTTAAAAAATGTCCACACTGCAACGGGACACATCAGAGTGCACAAATTCAAGGAGCATCAACGATGGGAGAAGTGGCAAGAATTATTCCTAACATCAATGTTTCCCTTGAAGACCGTCAAGCAGAATACTAACCGACCATGATAGAATTTGAAGGTAAAATATTCTATCGAACTATATCTATTTTAATTGATCCAGGAGCTACTTTGAGGTATATTAGTCCCAAAACAGCAGAACAATGTTATTCGCAAGCTATTAAGTTTAAGAGTCCTTGGTCAGTCCAATTAGCAATGGGAGTCAAATGAAGGGTGTTGACCAAGGTTAGCTGCTGACCCCTAAAGTTAGCAGGTCAATCTATTATGGCAGACTTGAATGTGTTTCCCCTAGGATCGTATGATATTTTAATAGGCATGGACTGGTTGGAAAAACATTCGTCCCTGATTAACTGTAAAATAAAAACTATTAACTATATTGACGAAGAAGGAAAGAGGCATGAAATTTAGGGGATAATAACACCATTAAAACTGAGACCTGTAACAATCTCTCAATTGGCAAAGTGTATTCGGAAAGGATGCCAAGTTTATGCAATACAGGTAGGATATACTAACTCAAAAGAAAAGTTTGTTTCTTTAGAAAATATACCAGTGGTGGAGAATTTTCCTGACGTGTGTCCTAAAGAAATTTTGGGACTCTCGCCAAAGATGGATATAGATTTCACCATTGAATTGATTCCAGGAGTTGTGTCGGTATCCCGAGCTCCTTATCGCATGAGTATACAGGAGTTAACATAAACGAAAATGTAGTTAGAATAACTTCTTGATAAAAATTATATCTGACCAAGTGTATCACTTTGGGGAGCTCCGGTGCTTTTCGTTGAGAAGAAGGATGGAACTTTGTGAATGTGCATGGATTATCGCGAGTTAAATAAACCATCAAGAATAAATATCCTCTACCTCATATAGACGAGTTGTTTCATCAAGTGAATGGAGCAACTATATTTTCAAAAATCAACCTTCGCTTGGGTTATCATCAGATTAGAATAAAGGAGGAAGATATAGCAAAAACAACCTTTAGAACTTGTTATGGGCATTATGAGTTCATTGTGATGCCCTTTAGATTACTAATGCTCCCGTGACCTTCATGTTCCTTATGAACAATGTATTCCATCAATATTTGGATAAATTTGTGTTGATTTTTATTGATGACATACTAATTTACTCTCGAAATGTAGAAGAACATAAGGAACATCTTTGTATTGTTCTACAAGTTTTAAGAGAACACCAATTGTACGCCAAGTACAACAAATGTGATTTCTTTAAAGAACAAATCCAATATCTTGGGCATGTCATTACTAAGGATGGAATTGCTGTAGACCTAGAGAAAATAAAAATTATAATGGAGTGGCTAGTACCAAAAGACGTGGTTGATGTAAGATCATTTATGAGTCTAGCTAGATACTACAAGTGATTTTTTGAAGGACTTTCCAAGGTAGCATATCCCATTTCCTCTCTGCAAAATAAAGGAAAATTTTTTAAGTGGAGCATGGATTGCCAAAGGAGTTTCGATCAACTTAATCATTTACTCACCACCATGCCCATTGTATGCATTCCAGATCTAGATAAAGATTATGTGGTTTGTACAGATGCCAACAAGGAAGGTGTAGGTGGCGTACTAAAGCAGGAGGGTAGGTTTGTTTCTTATGAGTCTAGGAAGCTTAAGCTGCATGAGAAAAAGTATTTAGATTATGACTTAGAGATGATAGTAGCCATTCATGAATTAAATATGTGGTGACATTACTTGATGGGTAAGAAATTTCTGTTAATGACTGATCATCATAGTTTAACTAACTATATTAAGCAAACCACTCTGAATGCTAGGCAAGCTCGTTGGGTCAATTTATTAAGCAGATTTGATTTTGAAATCATGCAATTGAAAGGAAAAGAGAACTGTGTAGCAGATGGTTTAAGTCAGAAGATCAACTATATATATGAGGTATCTTTTAGTGAAGTGCGAACCACATTTAAGGAGAAAATTAAAGAGGCAACAATGCACGATCCAGAATATAAATTTTTAGCAAACTAAAATTATGAACAACAATGAACAAAAACTAGGATACAAAATAAATCAAGAAGGTATATTGATTTATAGAGGAATAATGTATGTACCTAACGAGAAAGAAATTAAAAATTTAATTTTAGATGAATATCATAAAATTCCCTATGCAGGCCACCCCGTATATCAGAAATTAATTACTACACTGAGAAAGGAATATTTCTGGCCTGACATGAAGAAGGAGATGGCCGAGTATTTAGTCCACAGTTTGGAATGCTAGCAAGTGAAAGCAGAACACCGTCACTGCTCCATCCATTACCTATCCCGGAATGGAAATGGGAAACTATTTCCATTGATTTTATAACATGGCTACCTAAATGAAAAAAGAAGAATGATTCAATAATGGTGGTAGTTGATAAGTTGAGAAAATTTTCTCACTTCATACCAGTACAATCTACTTTTAAGGCGGTTCAAATCACTAATATATTCATGCAAATTATTTTTAGGTTGCACGATATACCAAAAATTATAATATCCGATCATGATGTAAAATTTACATCAACCTTTTGGAAAGCTTTATTTGGGGGTCTAAGCACTTAGCTGCATTTCAGCACTGCCTACCATCCTCAGACGGATGGGCAGACTGAGCGAGTGAATCAAATAGTGGAGGATATGATTTAACCTATGTAATGCAAAAACCATCTAAATGGGAGGAGTATATACATTTATTAGAGTTTGCTTACAACAACAACTACCATACTTCTCAACAAATGAGTCCATTTGAAGTGTTGTACAAGCGTAAATATAGGACACTGTCAAATTGGGGTGGCCCATAAGATAAGTTAATGCTAGGAGATATGCTAACAGAAATGGAAGAGATTGTTAAAAAGGTGCAAACCAATTTAAAAGTTGCTCAGGACCGAAAAGAGAATTATGCTGATTGGAAAGATGTTTTCGGGAATTCCAGGTGGGAGATCATGTCTATGTTCATGTTCAAGCCAAGAAAAGTACACTGCAATGGAGTGTATGCCCTAAATTGGCACCCAGATTTTGTGGTCCTTTCCAAATTTTAGCTCGAATTCGACGTCTGGCTTATCAACTTGCCTTACCCAGCCATATTCACGTGCATAATGTCTTTCATGTTTCCGTGTTAAAAAAATACATATATGATCCTAACCATATAATCAATTAGCATGATATACAGGTAAGTCAGAAGAGTTGAATTAAGAATATGACATATCATAAATAATACTGCAGAATTGATTACAAAAAAAAGACGGTCGACTAAAATTTTGTTTTGTTTTATAGGTCAAACCAGAAGGCGATTTCTTGGTCGAACCACTGGGTATACTCGATCAGAGACAAGTAATGTTGCGGAGATGGATTATCACCCAAGTTAAAGTGCAGTGGCAACACTTTGGGCCAGAGGAGGCCACTTGGGAAGATGAACAGGTTATTAAGGAGACTTTTCCAAATTTATTCCTAGTAGAGAAACAATATGATGATGTTCAGTCTTAGGGGTGGGAAGGTGTGATGTCCCCAGTGATTACATATTTATTTACCACGTTTGAACAAACTGAATACTATTAAGTTTATATAATTACCTATTTTTTATTAAAGTTACATGGAAAATGAAATGTCAAAATGATGGCAGTAGTTATTTTTTTGATTAAAGTTACATGGAGAGTGAAATGTTAGAATGATGATAGTTTTACATTTCTCATGTGTCAAGTAGTTAGATTAGGTGGTTACATAACCCTAACTACTTCCTTGGAGATTTATTCCCAAGGGAGGCATCAATAGGATAGGCGTATCTATGATTAAAGAAAGATTTTAATTTTAGAAAACATGTAAACTATGCTAGAAGGTCAGACAAATTTAAGGAGCTTAGTCTGGTTAAGACCAGATAGCTGTTATTATTCAAGACTATAAGTCTTAAGGAGAAATCTTAAGACTTAGGCTGAATAGCTCGAGGGAAGACTTAGGCTGAATAGCGAGGCTGGAACAACAAGTATCACAGTTGGGAGGAAAGCAAGAAGATTAGGGTTCGTAACGTGCGAACAATAGGAATATTAGCGACAGACAGATAAGTATACTCTAGAGCTAACTATAGGAAAAATTATAAGATTTATTCTCTCAATTAGAATTACTGTTTGTCCTTTTATTTAAAGTAATTATTTCTACTATTGTCCAAGAGTTTATAAACTCAGAAAACAAGGAAAGACCATGTGTAACCTTGTAGATAGGATAAAATATGAATAGTTATTTTTATTATTGTACAAGAATTTATAAACTTAGAAGACAAAGTAAAGACCATGTGTAACCTAGTAGATAGGGTAAAATATGAAATGAAGTCTGCAGACATATAAAGATGTAGAAGAAATCAAGAACTTGAATAACCCTGTAAATAGGGCAGAAACCGAAAGGTAGCCTATAGTTATACGATGCTTGTTTAGAATTCTAAGTGAGAGAACAATATTGTATGGAAACCACGCTCATGACAACCACTGTATATAATCCATAACGGAGGAGAAAAATTAAAAGAGAAATGTAAATGTACAGAACGTGGTGCAAGAACTGTACAAGACAACCTAACTCATTATAAGAAAAGATTGATGAAGTTTTACCATATTTAAAGAAAAATTTACCCTTCAATATTTTTGTGAGGTTTAACACAATCCAGAAT
Source organism: Pinus taeda (assembly GCA_000404065.3). Lineage (NCBI taxonomy): Eukaryota > Viridiplantae > Streptophyta > Pinopsida > Pinales > Pinaceae > Pinus > Pinus taeda. Next base: position 122,304 of record APFE030296333.1, read on the forward strand.
GAAAGCCAAAATAAAATTATAGACCTCAACCGAAAGATTCCCAATGAAACATACATATACCGATGAAGTCATTTAACCATATTAGAACAACATTTGATATAAAGAGATAAATGGTTAAATATATATGAAGCATAAAGAAATAGACTAGATCTTCAAACCAAGGTTTTCATTGTAGATCGACAGACTCACAAAACTTAACCATTCTCAACAATTCCACAAAAATCCCTAAATTAGCTTCATCAACAGTTAAAGAAAACAACCCAGAATTCTTATGGTCGCAAACCCTTAAAAAAATTTTTTCAAATTTACAAAAAAATCAACAATAATTCCTCTCTCGGGAATATGGACCAAGGCCATTAACATTAACATAGCCTGAGGCTGTTTGTAAACTAGAAGGCCATTTTAAATATAAATACAGTCAGAATCTGCACATAACCGAAGAAAATCGCTAAAACCCTCATCCAAAAGACTAAACCCTCAGTGACTGCTTGAATTGTCTATGGCATTACCCAGTAATTCCTTGCATGAAGTTTGTAGGGTTTGGTAGGCTAAGAAGAAGCTTCATAATGTCTAGATCCATTACCAAGAAAACAAGAAAAGCTTTGAAAAATCCCAACAATACCTAGGCAGGTAAGTAGCATAGTGTGAGAGCTAGTTGAAGAACTTTAAACTGAAGCGTTAACACAGACACCAACCTAGCTAAATGAGATGAAAATCATACCTTTCATAGTGTAGGTAACCATCGAGCAACATCCGAAAGCAAGAACAACACCAAAAGTCAACCTGTGGAAAAGAGGTACACTCTTAAGCTCCATTGCAGAAAAGACTGAGAACGAGGAAAACTGCGCGATGACAAGGAGTAATAGTGCAAGAACGCTTACCTAAGAGGAAGCTCGTTAGTGGACTGGAACCTAACCCTCTGCCTTAGAGATGCGAAAAATGACCAACTACCATACCACAAAGAAGCTTAGATCAGTGGGCATCCACATCCACCGTTCGATCTGGAGATTGTCAAAGAGCCATTGATGAATTACATATGTGACTTGAATGCTCTCTAGAGCAGATGAACCCAATGACAAATGACATTATGAGACTGTTACATCATGGGCGTAGAAATCCGATTTCCGTAGTTAATCAAATATACTTTGGAATTATAAACAATACTTTGTAAAAAGAGAATTTACAATGCATAGCTCGTATATTGTTATAATTATGTATTACTGTTTTCTTTTACTAACTAACAATCAATATATATATATATATATATGGGTATGTGACATATTCTTATGAGCCTTACATTTAAAAAATATTCACATATTTAACTCCCAGGCATCTAACGTTTAACAACTATATATCTAACATCTAACTCTACACATTTCCCCCATACTGGGTTTTAGAGTGCCTCAAGAAGAAAGTACTAATAATATTAAAATAAAATTATAATTTGGTTAATTTTTATGATTTTTAATTTTTTGATAATGTGAGGTGTGTCATGGGATACACTTTGTGATGTCTATGGACATTTAAGCTACTTTTTATAAGTTTGAGCATTCAAAAAAGTATTTCTATTTAATTTTCATAAATTTCTATTGCTAGGAGACTAAGTTTCAATACTTTATTACCATGAAAATATGCCAAAGTTATTCGTATAAAATTATGAAAAAAATATAATTAATTTTTATATATTTTACAAAAAATTTAATGATACTTTAATTTACAACTGAAAAACCTTAAAGATTCTATTACCAACCTGTGCTAATCCTTTAAAGTGCAGAATGCCATGAAAAATTACTATTTGGAAAGGAAAAATCCAATTTATAATGTAATTCAAACCATGTAAAAAATATAAATTAATTTATTGTAAATGTTGAAAAATAATGGAGGAATATAACATAATATTTACAAGTAATGTGCACTTTAAATGTTGTTATCTATGGCCATCATCCATGGGAACGTCACATCCATCCCCAAAAAATCGCACCCTTATTTGTCCTGACTAGTTGTTTTCGTAATTTTGTCAAAGCAACAACGTTTTCCACAAAACTTCTTTTCCACCTATCAAATCAAATTTTATATATATTTATCTTTGGATACTTGTATTGCTTCCTGAAGTCAGGACTCTAGGAATTACAGAATGCCTCCCAGAGTTTAATGTTTGGATTTTAACATATTATAAATAATATTAAATTAACAGAAATTTAAATTTAAAATTTGTTTTACTAGGAGAGAAAACTATGGTGGAATAAATTTTAAATAATTCATATGTTACACCTTACTATTGGTTTTACATTGGTAGTTGTGTTTTTAATTAGGTTAACGTGACTTGCAGAGTAAAATCGTACCATAGTTTAAGAAATTTGCTTATGTGTAAGGTACAATGAGACACGCATGTGACATGTTGGGGAAACTATTGGTATGATTTTGATTGGTGGAGTAGGATCTATATTGAAAAGGCTTTTTGGAGACAACAAGATAATTGAGGTTGAAGTTCAATATTAATAATGCTCAAGTTGAATTCATGCAATTGCTCACTAGTGTGGAGTCATTATTGAATATATATTAGTTGAAAATAAATAGATAAAATTATGGTAAAACATAAAAAGGACCAAACTATGATAAAACATAAAACACAAAGATCTTGATAATTAATCACAACCTTTAATGAAATTAGTAAATTTTTCCATTTTATTGATCACATTCTTTAATTAAATCTATAAAGGTTGTGGAGTTACTTTCTTATGATCTTCTTCACCTATTATTTGTTGTTGGATCTCAAATTGGTAAGTATAAGTTGTTAGGGAGGATCAATGCAACTTTGTCATTTATTCTGATTGATCAATTATTGTTATCATCTCCCAGTAGAGTAAGTCCCTCTCAATGGAATAAATTGAGTTCAAAGGGGAAATTCTTTATTCATTTTGGAATTGGAGAAGAAACACCTTAATTTTGGAATTTAGGGCCCGGAGGAAGCTTCAAATTCTTTGTTGGGGATAAGCTTTCATTTAGACTTAAGAAAAATTACATATTAAGTAATATCAAATTGGTTTCAACCATTTTTTTTAATTACTTATGACTACGCTCGAAAGGTTTACACACAAGTTTACAGAACTCTGATTATAAATAATACATACATTCAACTTAAATGAATGTATCATTATGAAGTACAAATAGGTTTAGAATGGCTTCTTTCTGATTTTTTAATCTTTATTTAGGTGGATTGGAATATTATGATAAATATTATAAATATTTTAACATAAAATTAAATTTAAATAACGTAAGAAAAGAGTTAAAATTTTCAAAATTTATTAGAGTTAAGAAAAATGATTTGATTCCAATTGGGCAATTTTTATTGTTTCCATTAGCGAGCTCTCGAAAAACGTAATCATTTGCTTTTGAAACCCTGTGTTGCTTTTTTCAAAGTTAGAAAGGATGAGAAGATTAAGAAAAAAGAAAGAAAGGATAAAGTGAAAATAAAAGTGTTCATTGGTTATCGGATTGTATGTATTTAGTTTTGATATCATAAAACTAACGATCATAATTAGAGTCTTTAAATAGAAACAATAAACTTGATATTCATGAAACTACATGAAAGAAATAACTCTCAAGATAAGCAGGGAGAAAGCCCCGCTCAACAACAAAAAAGTGAACTCGACGACCCCTCAAGCATCAATAGTATGAGGATTCGAATACCGCACAAAATAAATCTTCATTTAACAACAACTCAGATTTGCTAGAGAAACTTCTTCTCCAACTATCTTCAAAAGGACGAACACAATAGATCATGAAGCTAAGACACCAATCTCCCAAGAACCAGAAGGGATGAGGGAGATGCAAGATAAAGGAAGTTGGAAGACCATAGGAAAAACAAAGAAAGCTACAACACTAATCTCGCCAAGAAAGATGAGGAGCCAGACAATTAAAAACTAAGAAAATTATAGGTCCAATAGACTAATTTAATCTCAGTGGGCGTTAACCACCACCATCATCGTCATCATCATATACGTGTTATTTGATTATTTTCTTTATTTATTTTTCATGGTGTTAATTACAAGTGAAATAGAATGCATGGGATGTACAACCACATTAAAAATATTAATATTAATGTGGTTGATATAGTCGAAGTTTTCATTTGTATCTACCATTGATAAATAGTAATAATAGAAATAATAATACAAAAAAAACTATTGCAATAAAATATTATTATTATAATTATAATTAATTATATAATATTCTTTATTAATAATTATTTAATATAATTTAAATTTTTAAATTAGGCAATATAAATATGAACCCTTAGATTACTAAAACCTTGGAATTGATATTAAAAACCCAAGGGAGTAATAAATCCAAGGGGTTAATATTAAAAACACAAGGGATTATAAACCCAAGGGAATAATAATAACCCGAGCTAAAATAAACTCAACATATTAATACTAATAACGCTAGGGTTTATATTCCCTTGGGTTTATAATATCAATCCCTGGGTATATTAATTTAAGGATTCATATTCCTAGGGTATAATATTATTCATAGCTTTATAATATTAATACTCTAGGTTCAATATAAATCATGGTCATCCAAGGGTTTATATACTTTGGATTTATAATATTAGTCCCTTGGGCTTAATAATATTAGTCCCTTTGGGTTTTATTATTAACGCTTGTGTTTATAATACCAATCAATTGGGTTTATCTATGTAAGGGTTCATATTCATATGCTTTAATACTAAAAACCCAAGGGATTATAAAACCAAGGAAATAATATTAACCTGAGGGATTAATACTAATAAATTAAGGAATTATAAACCCAAGGGAATAATATTAAACCTTAGGGATTAATATTATAAACCCAAGCTATAGAAACCCTAAGATAAATATTATAAACCCTAAAATAAACATGGTTGAGAACATGGAAAATTCTACGGGCAAATTTTTGCCCTTAGGGTTTATATAGCTTGGGTTTTTACAAATCCCCTCAAATAGCCCACCTTATTTTAAGGGAGTGGGTAAAAAAGGTAAATTTAGCCCTTGAAATTAGGAGCTACAATCTTCCATTCACCCTAATTTTCAAGAATAGGTTTTATTTAAGTGAATCCTATGGGTCAAATACCATATTTATAAAAGAGGTATGGTAAATTAATAAAAATATAAACAAATGAGAGGAATGGTAAATAAATAAAACATTTTTTATATTTACTCCATAAGTCACCTTATATACATGCAAGGGTGTAAACAAATAAAATTATAAATAAAGTGGAGGTATGGTAAATAGATAAAACCTCTTTTTATACTTACTCAAAAAAGGTATGGTAAATAAATAAAAATATAAATAAACTAGACTTATGGTAATGAAATAAAACCTCTTTTTATATTTAGTCCATAACCCTCTTTCTATTTATGAAGGCTCAAAAAAGAGGCTTTATTTAAGTGAATCCTATGGGCCAAATACCATATTTGTAAAAGAGGTACAGTAAATTAATAAAAATATAAATAAACTAGAGGTATGGTGAAAAAAAATAAAACATTTTTTTTTCTATTTATGAAGGCTCAAAAAAGAGGTTTTATTTAAGTGAATCCTATGGGCCAAATACCATATTTGTAAAAGAGATATGGTAAATTAATAAAAATATAAATCAACGAGAGGTATGGTAAAAAAATAAAACATTTTTTTATATTTAATCCATAAGTCACCTTATATTTAAGAACACTCAAAAAATGCGTTATATTTAGGTGAAACTTATGGGCAAGATACTATGGGCCAAATACCATGGGCTAGATTATTATTAGTACCATACAAAAAAAATTTATTAACCTTAATATTAGTATTAATAAAAATAAAAATGGCACATGGTATTGACCCATGGTATTCACATCCAATGTAGCCAATTTAAATGGGGGAATTTAACCAACATAGATCCATCTTTACTTTGGATCTACTAAACCCCGAGAGGGATCAAATATCCTGATATGCAAACTAGCATAGAGTGAAAAGATATTTGATCCCTCTCGGGGCTTGGTGGATCAAATGTTGTAATTTAATGTATGTTAAACATTTTAACTTGGTTAAAATCAAAAATAAAATAAAAATCAATTATTAGTTGTATTAATTTTTATAAATTACTAATAGTAATTTTTAAGATCCAAGTTTATGATAACCCATGGTATTGACCCATGGTAATACCATGGTATTCATGTGAGAATAGACTATTTAAATGGGAAATTCTATCATCTTAGATCCATCTTAATTATGGGTCTACCAAGTGCTGAGAGGCATAAATAGATTTCATCCCCCTAAGAGTGGTAGATGTGGAGTTAAGATGGATATAGGTTGGTTTTTATGATAATGAAGATATTAAATAGACTTAGGAAATTATATTTTAAAAACATCTTAAGGTGAATGGTTAAAGATATATTTAGTCACTTCACAAAATTTAGTAAAAAATACCAATATCTCCATTAATATTGGTTTTTAAATTTTTCTGATTTAACAAAAAAAAATCAAAACAATGATTTCCACATCACCCTCGCAGAAGATTTCCCACCATTTTTGAAACATTCTCAATATGATATCTTCATGAAAAAAGTTTAGGTACTGATGTTGGATTAGTTGTTTGAAAAATAAGCTGGTTTGTACAATCTTTCATCTTCTGTGCTATTCTTAGTTTGTCCTAATGATTTGTATGGGTTGGAGCCACTGCACCATATTTTCCTAAAAGGTGGAGATTGTTCACCAAAAAGGAAATTAATCTACATGTTACAATGCTGTTAAAAAATGTGAGAGCTATGAGGTTAGTGAATTACACTAATAAGCAATCTAGATTGGGAGAGACGTAATTAAATTTTATTATTTAATTGAAGAATTCCAACTAAAATAATAATAAAACTACATTTATATATTCATATATTAATTGGAAGGATTCTAACAATGGTCACTTCTTTCAATTAGATCCCCTTCAAGCCTTTGGGATACCTAATACTTTCTTATATAATATAGTTGGGGCTTGCTACTTGTTTGCATGTTGGGGTAAACAAACTTGATGTGTTTTGTTTTTTTTTTATCTCACAATTAGCATCTATGGAATAAGAAAAAAATTTGATAACTTAAAAAAAGTGGTAGCTTGACAAAAGTTGTAGAGAAAAGATTAATCTCTCCTACTTTGACAAAATTCGTTGTCAATATCAACACCTACAAGAACTTCGTTGTGGAATATTATCAAAAGTAATAGAAGGATATGAAAGAGTGTATTGTAAGAACCTTGACAAACACAACCACTGAAACTTGGAACATTGTTTGTAGGAAGAGAAAATTATGTTTCTTTTTTCAAAACATGTATGTTAGTATATTACAGTTTAATGAATATGTTTTCTTATTATCATATATGGTTTCATACTTTAACAAAACATTCGCCAAGACTTCATAATGTTTTATTATTCAGTAAAATATCTGCCAAGATATTACAAGATTTTATAATTCAGTGAAAGATTCTCCATCACTGTACAAGATAATATAATTTGGTGAGAGATTAGCCAAAAAAAATATATATACATATTATATTATTGATAAAATCGCTTCCCACTTTTCCTATGTATCATGGGGATTAGCCCATTTATTATACATATAAATTTAGGGTGGTTCTTAAAATTTTCCCTGTCCAAGAGATAAAACCTCTCAATGTAACTTTCCCAATTTTTTCCCTCTTGGGAATATCAATTCACATTGCCCCAACTTTCACATGGAGGTATGGTTACATGTGCTTCCTCTTCCCACCTTGCTCGAAATTTCCCCCTACCGGAGGTCTTTGCATGAGTTGATGCCTCCACTTGGTCTCCTCTTTACTTCTCCAATTGTGGCAGCTCCACAATTGTCTGAGCCTACCTCTAAGGCTACTTCTTCTCTGCTTGAGTGGATCTCTCCACTAAGTCTCCTCTATGCTTCTCCGATTGTGGATGCTCCACAATTGTACGATACTATTTTTGAGGCTTCTTTTGGGGCTACATGTTGAGAGGTAGTTAATTCTCCCTCTCAACCACCAAATCTTTAACCTTTTTCTTGCTCCTCAAGGCTTTGCATGCATCTTGTACTTCAAGAGCATATAGGTTCTTGACTCATGCATCGATTTGTTTCACCTGTCCCCTGGGGATGTTTCTAAGGAAAACCTTTCCCTTACTAAAAGTCACATCATAGCCATGGTCTTCCAATACCACAATGGAAACAAGATTCTTCTTTAGCCCTGAAACATACATCACATCTGTAAAAGGTAACAATACTGATCTCGGTAGCTCTATGCCTCCTGTCATATCCAAACTCTATGTTCTGCTTGAGTTCTTTCTCCTCAAAATCACTAAAGAGATCTTTGTTCCCTGTCATATGGAACGAGGCACTGCTATTAAGATACCATGCACCTCCCATTATAGTTTTGACCATGCATGCATTGAGAGTGAAATCAAGTTCAAATTTTGAAGCTAGAGCTTCACCTATTTTCACTATTGTTGGCTCCTTATTGCTTGCTTTCTTGTATGGGAAATTCATGGCATAATGCCCGTGCTCGTGACAATGAAAACACTTGACTTTCGACAAGTACATCTTCTTGCCACCCACCTCGCCTTGGGAATTATTTCCCTTGACTTTGTTGTCTTTGCTCACTAATGAAAATTCCTCTTCCAATTCTTTGGAAGAGGTCCCATCTCTGGTGTTCCTCTAAATCTCTTCTTGTACCAAATCTGACCATGGTCGTTCCCAATCTGGTAGCTTCTCCCTCCCATTAACAAAGTCCTGGTAACTATCCCAGCTCTTGGGAAGTCCTAGAAGAGTTAGGCTCACCATATCGTCTTCAGAAAAAGTAATCCTGACACTTCCAAGCTCATCCCAACAATGAGTGAACTTGGTCAAGTAATTCAGAATTGAGTCGCCCGTCTCCATCTTGATATTTCTGAGTTTGTTATTAAGTGCTAACTTCCTATGGTCACTGCTATTCTGAAACAGGTCTGTCAATACCTTCCACATTGATTATAGAGTTCACAGGTCCGTCAATACTATTTTGGATTTGATATATTTACTATTTTTTGCTATTTGCGATAAAATTCAATTAGATAAATTAATATGCTCAATAGATCATTTCAACATTTTATAATTTTACATAATTTTATAAATTTACGAATATGGTTTATAATAAGCCATATAATAAACCATATAATATTCTAAATTATTATGGTGGACTTGAAAAAATCCCTAATTACTTAAAAAAAATGGAACATGCTATTTAGAAAATCACTAAAATAAAAACAATTCAGAAATTTAAATATTAATTTATGTTGTAGCCGCTACAACACCACCGAAATTTTTGGGCATATTCAAATTTTGGGTACCCCACCACTCACCCCAAAGCATGATCACACATGCATAAGGGTTTGTGATAATGCATCATGACAGTAACCTTGCTTTGTCTTGGTCCTCCTCCCCTCGAGTGCATTAAGATTCCTCAAATTTCCATCTTACTTCGTGCCCTTGAATCTATAGTTGCACCGTTGGTTTTGCATCACATAAATTATTGGAAATTCATAAGTCCGGTAAGGTGCCTAAATGTTGCATTGAGTTTTGGTTTTGAGCACCTCTTGTTTTACTCGTATAATTTAGTTGCAATTTTTTACTATCACATCCAGATGAAATTATTTTCATAGTTTTAATTATTTATACCTTTTCTTTGCAGGGATTTAAATGGAGCATAAGAGATATGAATATCATATGGCCACCACAGGTTCTAAACTCTGAGAAGAGTGTCCTTGTTTAGTTTTTACACCATGGAATACACAAGAAGGGATTTCCAACCATTAAGGTATTTACTCCTAAAAATCCCCCATTAGACTATCAAGTACCAAAGGATGCAAATCCAACAACCGAATTTTCAATTTAGCAGTTGAAAACTATTGTTAAAGACTGGCTAAATGGGAAGACTGGATCAAGAAAGAAAAGTTCAACCAGCTCATAAATAGAGCATGCTTTAAGCAACTTTGATGACATTTTCCTCAAAAGTAAAGATCAATGGCTTGTTGAATGTTATGCTCATATATTATGGAACAATATTTGCAATGCGAAAGGTAAACAATGCCATGGTTAATGAAGCACATACTTTGAAATATGCAATTATAAGACAACGCATGGAGACAACTAACCAACATTCACGTGAAGTAAATTGTTATTTTAATACATATTTGGGTGGATACCAAAGAAATGTTAGGTAGATTCATAATGGACCGACTGATCTAAAATTGTTGTTGCATATATCTCATGTCAAAAAACGTCGATGTCAAGAGAATGCATGCATAGTGCCAACAACACATTACATGGAATGAGTGAGATAATGTTTCAATGATACAACATTGAATGTATTGCTTAGATGGTGACTGGAACTCAACAACAAGAGGCCTGTCAAAATGTTGTATACTGAGACTATCACACTCCTTAGTGATTCATCCTCAACACACTTTTAATCAAAGAACTTAAAGGGAGTGGCATGCAATACATACCAAATGACACTTTTATTAAATTAGAATCATGCCACGTGTTCAAGTGCTGGAACACACACATATATTTATGGTTATCAATAAACCATGCATAAAGGATCAACACCAAGCCTAGTGAGTCATGAATGACACGTTGTGGGAGTATGCACATAATATGCCATATGGTGGGCACAATGCGAGCCTTTATGAAAGGTGCGATGATCCTACATACATTTAGGTGTCAACAGAGTGCATTGGGTCCATACCACATCATAATTCTCATCGCAGATAATAATGGATTATGGAGTGCGTTGACAGTCATTCCAAGAAGAAAACTAAGCAATGGAAGAAGCCATGATGCATTATAAATTTAGGGCAAGTTGCACTCTGCTAACCAAATAAGGTAATGTGACCTGTTGCGTGAGCAAGAACTACGGTCTCTCAATAGATTTGCGACTAGGATGGTCACAAAATTGTAGTTTGAGCTACAACAATCTAGTTCGAAAATGTGATCTGCCCTAATTGCGACTATTGGACCATCTATATAAGTCGTATTCCTATCTACAGGTCATAATTCTACTGATTGGTCGCAGTATCCAGCTGTAATCTCTCCCATAATCTCTATAGAGTTGTTGCTAAGTTTGTTCATGGGTTAAGTTGAGCCTTTCACATCTGCGACTAGACTATCTCCAAGTCACAAAATCATATTTATAAGCCTCATTCATTCAACGAGGATTTGCAACTTGTATGTATTGCAACCCTGCGACCCCTCTCTAAGGTCGCAAAATCACACTTGAAAAATCTCATGATCTCTATGAGACTCCCTCTTTTGCGACTATGTGACCTTCCATTAGGTCACAAGATCGCGACAGAGGCCCCAACACCATGACCTGAAAATGCAACCCGAACTACGTTGTGACTATGCAACCTACCTTGCCTTTACGAAATGTGACGGGAGCAACATTGCAGGTCACAAAGTCGCGTTTCAGAGCTCCAATGCTGCTTCCAGAAAATGTGACCTCCATTAAATGGAGACTATGCAACCTCACCAAATTTGCGACCCAAGGAAAACATATCTAGCTCCTTGCCCATAAAATATGTTTTCTTCATAATATAAGGTAATGAAAGTAGGAGGAACTCACTACTTTCAATGCCTAATTGACTGATCCAAAGGGTTGGATTATACATCAACAAACATACAATATCCAACAATGCGTTGGGATGTGTCCCAAAAATCATATTAAAGGGGTGATACAAAGAATGTTGAGAACCCTTATAAAGGGCTATGGAAGGCCAAGCCATCTTAATGATAGTATATTAGGGCCATACATTTTTTCCTATTATTATTTGTAGCATTTTCTACTTGTTTTATTAAAGTAAACTTATATTGATGATTAATCAATGGTTGTATTTGTTGCAGGGTTGATGTTATGAAAGAGTTTGTTATTGTAGTTTCCAGAGACATGACAAAACATCATCCAATTTTAAAAGCACTATGCCTTTGGCATTGCAAGACAACGAGGCTGCATTCAAAACTTGTTCTAAGAATAATAACAAATCTATGGATGGTAACATGATCGAGGAAGCTTAGAAAAAACCCCACAAAGGCCACTTGTTTCGGCAACACCATTACATGGAAGGGGACTATACAAGGGTCCCAAATAGTGTTTTTTTTCAAGCAAGTACTTATGCTTTAAATCATTCTTTATTGAAAAGTATATATGAAAAATGTCATTTGTGTGCTGGTGGAAGGTATGAATGGAGAAAGCTCTGGCTTTTGTAAGAAACCGTGCGATTAGGGTGTCGACAAACAAGCTAGCTGCATCCATGTAGATACTTGAAGCATTGTGTAAACCATGATGGAAGGAAGAATAGTAGGATAATCAACATTCAACATAACAAATGCATCATTACCCTATTTAGTAGCTCATCTTGACTGCGCAACAAAATTAGGGTTTCCAACAACCCTCTTTTATTCTCCTCACATTTTCTCTTCTATTAATATGCAAATGTTCTCATCATGGTGCCAACAAGTATGTTGAGATTGATCAAGCATGTACTGGGTGGTAGGCATGAGAGAGTAGTGAGGAAGTTCAAGAGCCATTAGGTAGGTCAAAGGTCACAGTAGGTGAACAATCACCTCACCTCTATAAATGTGCCTTCATGCCTCATTGACATTGGACTTTAGCACTTGAGTTGAGGCCAATAGAGATAGTTGATTGATGCTTGAGAGCTAAGGCCACTCAGCTCTTGGTAGCTAGGAGAGTGGGTTTACAGTAGGGCTAGGGTTTTGACACCCGGCGATGGTATGAACAGTCCATGTTCCATTACTGGGTATTGACCAGTTGCATGATATGTATTTGAAGTTGCAACAATATTAATAAGATGTTTTCTCTTGCCTTTGAACTAATTCCCATGCTGACTCTTGATGGTTGTATAATTAGCTATCTCGTACCTCACCATGTCTTTATGAGTGATTTCATATACGCGAGATGTTATGTACTGATACATAGTGGTTGCATGCATGTTTCACTTTAGAATCTGTGTTCACTTATTCCTTGCCATGTCGGTGACCTATTGTGAACTACTTTGCAATTGACCTTTGACATGTTCTTATTTATTATGTCTGATGGGGTTTTAGCTAACTAATCACCCTCATCGTTCATCTCTTCTTATCATTGTTGTGATAGTTTGTTTAAACCTCTTTATGCAATTTGTCAATCTTGGTCTGATTTTGTTTCTCTGTCTGAGCAATTCATTCCCGGCCCACTCTGAAACCTTCTCATTTGATAACCAAGAGCATAAAACATTCATGGTGGAAGCCAGGCCCACATATCAGATGGGGCTCCTATCCCAAACGGTGTGAGGTCTAATTGGGACTTCACCCCGAGGAGACCCCTTAGTTGTTGGAGGTACATTTTGGCCTGTGAACAAATTTTGCGCTAGAAGGAGGGCCAGATGACATGTTGAGCCCTTGGATCCTCCATTTTTGTCTCATATCTGTTAATGACTTTGGCCAAAATCTTGCTCCCAGGTTGTTTATCTGGTTTGTCTATTTTTTGATTTTGCATCCCCCAGGAGCAGCTCCACCACTTGTCTCAGTTAAAGTTTGATGGTGAGGATGGAAGACCTTTAATCAAGCACATTTATGACTTCCTCAAGTTCTGTGAATCTTTTTAGATCAACGATGAAGTGTTTGCTTGTGCATTTTTTTCCCTCACCCTTGAAGGTCGTGCCAAGCAATGGTGCCACACATTGCGAGTGGCGTCCATTCATTCATTCGAGAAACTTGTCGGTAAGCTCCAACAAGTGTTTGAAATGTATGATTTTCAAGATGTGTTAAAGAGGATAAATGAGCTTAGGATGAAACCTGAAGAATCTTTAGAAGACTTTTCTTTTAGATATGTGCGTCTTTTTTTTGAATTTCCTGAAAGTGACGCCGGCTGGGTATATTTGAATATGAATTTTCAATGATTGGTCATAGTTTCGTTACAACATTTTCAATTAGAAACAAGTCCCGTTTCACATGAGTATCAGCATAATTTGCAAATTGCAAAGTCCCTAGATTCTACCTATAATTTGTTTTTGGCTATCTCTTTAAATCCGGAACAACCTCAAACCCCCGAGGAAGAGATTACTGTTTGTGGGATTTCTCATCCTCCTTTTGACCTGTTACATAATAAGATTGTGGCCATTGATAGTTCAAACGATGAACAATGCTTTCTAGGAAACAGATCTCATGGTCTCGTCTCTAAATCCCTCCTACATTCTTTTGGTTTTGAATCTAAAAATCACATAACATCTATTCCAATTGAGTCCATTAAACTTACGTCGCAATATATCTCAGGATGTCATTCAACTATGCATGATGGTGTTGTTATTGTCTCAAGTAATGTTGACTGTCTTATCAAATCCACAGAGCATATCAGGCCTATAAATATGTCTTTCTCTTTGGCAAACGTAAATGGGCAGGATGCGAGTTTAGGTCTAATCAGTGCTCTTTCATCTGACCTTGTGCATCCATCCTACCCTGATTTAGTCTATGGGTCTACTACATTGTTCCTTCAAGTCATTCATATCTTTATCTCACTCGCATTGATTGCAATCATGTGCATGGGGCCGAGGTTTCACAGTCAAAGGATGCAGAGTTTGAATCCCTTATGCCTAATGTTTGCCACTTGCAGCCTTTAACAAGTGAGGAAGAGGGCCCTGCATCTCACCCAACTCAAGCTGGTTCCCTCATTAATCCTGCTTCACCCCCAAGCCAAGAAGATCCTTATGTATTAGATACCCAACTTGATCAAATTGGCGATTTCAAAGATTCTCATTTTACCAGAAATATATTTGCTCACACCTATGGTGATTATCCTACATATCCATCTATTGATCCTACAAAGCCACCAAAATTTTCTGACTCGCCTTTTGAACGTTTAGGGACTCATCAGGAAGTTGAGGCACTTCAGCTTCCGTTGATGGTTATGTTAGGTTCTCACATTCCTGATGAGACCCCTGAGCCATCTCAAATTAGGGTTTCTGCACATCATGCTCCTCTCAGCATCGTCCTGTCGGATGCGAGCTCATCTTGGAAACCCTCTGATTTGAGCAATGCCTCTCTGAGAAAATCTTTGGATCACATTTCAACTGATGTGCATCAACCTCTATATCCTAATTTGTTCGCTAAAGGAAGTGCTTTGGGCATTGTCTCAAATCTTTTTGGTTGTCTCCCAGCCAATAAAATCTGTCAACATACGCAATCAAATGATACCTTTCAATATCCTATATGGAAAGGGGCCAATCGTGTGATCTTCCATTTGCTTGACACTCTTGCGGTTGATTCAGTTCATTCTTGGGAATATAAAGAGTCTCATTTGTTGAGCTGATGATCTATGAATATTCAAACAATGAATCCCATCCACAATATTTTCACTGATAATTGTTTGGTCACAACCAAGAATAACTGTATACACCCATCTACAAATCTTGTGAAGCTACCAATATTGGATGGTGTGTCGTTTGAAAGTTTAGAGGTCAGCCAAGATGATGAGGCACTTCAGCTTCAACTGATGGTTATGTCAGGTCCTCAAGTCCTTGGCACAATCCATGACCAATTTCAGACAAGGTTTTCTGAAATTAGGGTTTATGTGTTTGAGTCCTCAGGGATCTTAGTTACACCCAATAGAGGTCCCTATTTTTTGGGTTATCAAGTTGATCATCCTCTACATCATGATAGGGTTGTTGATTGGATTAATATGGCATATTCCTTTACTAGCCGGCAACATCTTGCCTTACTTGCATTGGATTTAGGGTTAAGCATAAACGGATGTATGTTATGGATAGATGACTATAAATTTCATGCTTGTGGTTCAGTTTACCAGGATTGGGTTTCAGTTTGTCTTGAAAGGTCTTCTCTGATGTATTTCCCTATAAGTGGAAAATATGTTCTTTTTATTGTGCATTCTTTACAGCTAAGCAAGCTATTTTTTCACAACTCTTCCCACAAATTGTAATTGTTGTGATCTTTGTTTTTGCAGGTTGGGAACTCCTACAGTGGCTGCATTGGAAGTTTGATTTCACATAACCCAACCTATGCTTTGGTTAATTTAGGATTTAGGGTTTAGACTAGTTAGGTTTTAGCTTTTCTTATTGGTTGGCTGATTAGAATTTGCCTGATTTAAATTTTTCATGTTTCATTTTCTTTCCTGTAGGTAGTTAGTTCCCTGCTTGTTTCTTCTGCACTCATGTCCTTGCATTCGTTTTTTATTGAATCACATTTATGAAATCTATACATACGCATTGCATTGGTCCTTTAATGGCAATTAGTTTATCTCTTCTGCACATAGCATTACATTGGGTCATTAACCGTGGTTGCTGCATTGCATCATATGCTTGCCTTCTCACTTAGCATACACTCACCTTTGACCTAACCTGGAATTTTTACCTATGTTGCATGTCGCTGCATGACCCTTCATGAACGTAAAGGTTCCAACTTTATGGGTCCATGAATAGCTTTCTCACACATTTGTCTCTTACTCCAAGTGCATTGCTTCAACCTCTTCACACCGGTTTGTAAACCCTAGGAGAGTTTCTTGGTCACCTAGCCCTAGAACTAAAACCCTAGCCCTAAGATTCTATGAAGTTGTGATGGTTACACCAACGGGTAGCCTCTCTTAGATCCAGTCATCAAATTCACATCCTGAATATCTCCCTCACGAGTCAAATTTATTAACAGGGAGAATATGAACAAATTGCTCATGGGGAACCCTAATCTGTTTAAATGACCTATACCCATAACCTGAACCTAGTGCCAAGCATGGTCTTGATTGTTTCAATGACTTGTGGTCTTTTACTTTTTGATTGGAAATGAGATGTGAAAGCTTGGCATGAGGGCAAACCTAAATCAGGGTATCCCTTAGTTTCTGTCAAACAAGAAATAACCTCTCTTGCTCGTAAAGTAAGTTGGGATCCCTCATCTGCCCTGACACAATGAACACCCCGAAATAAGTGAAAATGCACACGTAAAAGAAAATGAAACCAAATAAAGGGTAAAGGATAGAGAAAGGCTTCCTGCACAAAGAGGTAATGCAATGACTCTGTCGGGGTACTAATTAGGCTCGCTGGCAGCGAAGCAACGTTTGTGATTTCTTGAAGTGACTCCACTGGGGTACTATCCAGGCCTGCTGGTAGTGGAGAAACACCAGAAAATTACTTTTAAAATTCTGCATAAAATAAGCCCTCTGCCCTATTATTTGCATCATCATTAACTATCGGCATGTGTGAACTATCAATGAGGTGTTTACTGACTGGCAAGACCTAGCTGAGGCAGGAGGGAAGTCATATATGAAAAGGTCGTGGCCATGCAAGAGGTACCCATAACATTTTTTCAATATGCCCTTGCATCATTATTCACACTCGGACTACTACATGGGTGTTGACAGAGATACTGGATTCTAATAGTGGTTCGCCAATTGTTGTAGTTACTACAACACCACCCAAATTTTTGGGCATATTCAAAATTTTGGGTACCCCACCACTCAGCCTGAAGCATGATCACACATATGCATAAGGGTTTGTGATAATGCATCATGACAGTAACCTTGCTTTTTCTTGGTCCTCCTCCCCTCGAGTAGATTAAGATTCCTCAAATTTCCATCTTACTCTGCGCTCTTGAATCTATAGTTGCACCATTGCTTTTGCATCACATAAATTACTGGCAATTCATAAGTTTGGTAAGGTGCCTAAATGTTGTGTTGATTTTCGGTTTCAAGCACCTCTTGTTTTACTCATATAATTTAGTTGCAATTTTTTACTATCAGCTCGAGATGAAATTATTTTCATAGTTTTAATTATTTATCCCTTTTCTTTGCAAGGATTTAAATGGAGCATAAGAGATATCATATGGGCACCACAGGTTCTAAACTTTGACAGGAGTTTCCTTATTGAGTTTTTACACCATAGAATACACAATCAAGGGATTTCCAACCATCAAGGTATTTACTCTTGGAAAGCCCCCATTAGACTATCAAGGAGAAAATGATGCAAAACCAACAACCAAATTTGCAATTCAGCAGTTGAAAACTATTGTTAAAGACCGACTAAATGGGAAGATTGGATCAAATAAGAAAAGTTCATCCAATTCATAAATAGAGCATGCTGCAAGCGACTTTGATGACATTGTCCTCAAAAGTAAAGATCAATGGCTTGTTGAATGTTATGCTTGTATATTATGGAACAATATTTGCAATGCGAAAGGCAATGCCATGGTTAATGAAGCACATAATTTGAAAGCTGCAATTATAAGACAACACACGGGGACAACTAACCAACAATCAAGTGAAGTAAATTGTTCTTTTAATACATATTTGGGTGGATACCAAAAAAATGTTAGAGAGATTCATAATGGGGTGACTGATCTAAAATTGTTGTTGCATTTATCTCATGCTAAAAAAGGTCGATGTCAAGAGAATGCATAGATAGTGCCAACAAAAAATTACATGGAATGAGTGAACTAATGTTTCAATGGTACAACGTTGAATGTGTCGCTCAGATGGTGACTGGAGCACAACAACAAGAGGGCTGTCAAAATGTTGTATATTGAGACTATCACACTCCTTCGTGATTCATCCTCAACACACTTTTAATCAAAGAACTTAAAGGGAGTAGCATGGAATACATACCAAATGACACTTTTATTAAATTAGAATCATGCCATGTGCCCGAGGGCTGGAACACACACATATATTTATGGTTATCAATAAACCATGCATAAAGGATTGGCACCAAGCCTAGCGAGTCATAATATGCCATATGGTGGGCATAACGCAAGCCTTTATGAAAGGCACGATGATACTACATACATTTAGGTGTCAACACAGTGCATTGGGTGCATACCACATCATAATGCCCATCGCATTGAATAATGGAATATGGAGTGCATTGATAGTCATTCCATTAAGAAAACTAAGCAATGGAGGAACCCTGATGCATTAGAAAATTAGGGCAAGTCGCACTCTGCTAACCAAATAAGGTAATGCGACCTATTGGGTGAGAAATAACTACAATCTCTCAATAAATTTACGACTAGGCTGGTCACAAAATCGCAGTTTGAGCTACAACAATCTAGTCCGAAAATGTGACCTGGCCTAATTGCGACTATTTGACCATCTATATGAGTTACATTCCTATCTATGAGTCACAAAACTACTTACTAGTCACAGTATCCAGTTGTGATCTCTCCCACAGTCTCTATTAATGCCTCTCCCTTATAGATGCGACCTATACAAAGGAATCCATGGGACTTGAGGAAGTGACATGACAATTTGTAATGACAATGGTGAGCTATACGAGCTCATACAATAACACCATGCATTTACAAGCATTCTTCAAGCTCGCTTGACTAAGTTGCAAGGGATAAGGAGATTTTGGCAAAGGAATGACGTGAAAGTGCTATTGATGCTATGAGAAATATGGGAAATCATTTTATATATGTTGATATTAATAATATTCTAGTTGAAAGAAGTGGAATCTTCATGTAGAATATTTGCATAGTCGTACTTTCATTTCTCCCTCGATTACTTCAAAGTGAGATTAACTAGCACCTTACTATTGCTATGGAAACCATGCTTGTTCTAGGGAAGGCTTTGGTGATGTTACCTGTGCAACGATATCAACATCCCCAACAATTAAAGTTGATCTCTTCATAGAGCAAGGCTCGAACGTTATAGTCTGTGCTACATTGAACTCAAAAACATCAAGTAGATCCTTGTCCCTTTAATCAAAAGAGCTGGAGTTGTTGCTAAGTCTGTGCATGGGTTAAGTTGAGCCTTTCACATCTACAACTAGACTATCTCCAAGTCACAAAATCGTAGTTATAAGCCTCATTCATGTAGCGATAATTTGCGACCTGTATGTATTGCGACAATGCGACCCCTCTTTAAGGTCGCAAAACCACACTTGAAAAATATCATGATCTTTGTGAGCCTCCCTCTTTTGTGACTATGCGACCCTCCTTTAGGTCGCAAGATCACGATAGAGGCTCCAACACCATGGCCTAAAAATGTGACCCAAACTACGCTATGACTATGCAACCTACCTTGCCTTTATGAATTGCAGCGAGAGCAACATTGCAGGTCGCAAAGTCATGTTTTAGGGCTCCAACAATGCTTCCAGAAAATGCGATCTCCTTTAAATGGCGACTGTGCGACCTCACCAGATTTACGACCCAAGGAAAACATATCTAGCTCCTTACCCATCAAATACGTTTTATTCATAATATAAGATAATGAAAGTAGGAGGAACACACTACTTTCAACGTCTAATTGACTGATCCAATGTGTTGGATTATACATAAACAAACATACAATATCAAACAATGAGTTGGGATGCATCCCAAAAAGCATATTAAAGGGGTGATACAAAGAATGTTGAATGCCCTTATAAAGGGCTATGGAAGGTCGAGCCATCTTGATGATAATATATCAAGGCCATACATTTTTTCCTATTATTATTTATAACATTTTCTACTTGTTTTATTAAAGTAAACTTATATTGATGATTAATCAATGGTTGTATGTGTTGTAGGGTTTATGTTGTGAAAGAGTTTGTTACTATAGTTTCCATATACATGGAAAAACATCATCCAGTTTTAAAAGAACTATTCTTTTGACATTGCAAGACAACGAGGCTGCATTTAACACTTGTTCTAAGGATAATAACACATCTATGGATGATAACATGATCGAGGAATCTTAGAAAAACCTCGCAAAGGCCACTTGTTTCAACAACACCATTACATGGAAGGGGACTATACAGGAATCCCTTAATGGAGAAAGGTTTATTCTGCACACCTAACATCCCTCTAAATAACTCAAACTTTACTCGCCCTAGAGGCTTAGTAAAAATATCAGCTAAATTATCCCAAGTGTTACAATAATCCACACATATTTCTTTAGACTATATCTTTTCTCGTACAAAGTGAAATTGAGTGTCAATGTGTTTGGTGTTCTTATAGAAAATAGGATTGTATGCAAGCTTTATTTTGCTCTGGTTTTCAGTTTTGATGACGGTTGCTTCTTTCCGTCCTTCGCCTGCATCGCTGAGAAATCTCCTCAACCAGATGGCTTCGCATGTGGCTGCACACAACGCCTGGTACTCTGCTTCACATGATGATAATGCTACAGTACTTTGCTTTTTTCTACTCCACGAAATAACCCCAGATCCAATACTAAATGCATAACCTGTGATGGATCTACGATCATCCAGGTTGCCTGCCCAATCAGAGTCTGAATAACCTGCTAAAGTAACATCAGAAATGTCAATGTATAAAATACCATAATTACAAGTACCACTAAGGTACCTCAACACACATTTTGCTGCATTCCAGTGACTGTCAAGTGGTCTAGACATAAACTCGCTCAGCACACTAATAGAATATGTCAGATTAGGTCTAGTTGTCATGAGATATATCAAACTTCCCACTAGTTGTCTATACAAAGTGGCATCCACCTGTTTTTTCCATCGTCACTGCTTAACTTGAGATTTTGCTGCAATGGTGGTGTTGTTGTTTTGCACTGTTCCATTTTGAATCTTTCCAACAGGGTTCTGGCATACTTTCCTTGAGTTATAAAAGTTTGACAAGATTCTTTCCACACCTCCAATCCTAGGCAATAATGAAGATCACCAAGGTCTTTCATTTCAAATACCTATGGCATTTGCTACTTGATTTCTTTGATCAAATTATTTGCATTTCTTGTTATGATCATGTCATCCACATACAAAGAAATCAAAATGATTTTCCTTTGTTTATTTATCTTGGTATACAGGTTTGGATTGTTAACGCTCCTATGAAAGCTATGCTGTATAAAAAATGAATCAAATTTGTCATACCAGGACCTGGGTGCTTGTTTCAAACCATAAAGTGCCTTATGCAATTTACACACTAAATGCTCCTGCCCCTTTTTCACAAAACCAGGAGGTTGTACTAAATATATTTCTTCCTTTAATTCTCCATTTAGAAATGCAGATTTAACATCTAACTGGTGTAGCTTCCATTTATGTTTTGTTGCTAAAGAGATTACCATTCTAATTGTATTTAGTTTAGCTAGAAGAGCAAAGGTGTCGTCGAAATCTATTGCTTCTTGCTATGAATAACCCTTTGCTAACAGTCTAGCTTTGAATTTTTCTACACTCCTGTCTGCATTTATCATAGGTTTATACAACCACTTACATCCTATAGGGGTTTTTCCTTCTGACAACTCAACTAAACCCCAAGTATGGTTTCTATATTTTGATTCCATTTCCTCATGCATTGCAGCCCTCCATTGATCTGATTTACTTGCTTCTTCATAGTTTGAAGGTTCTACAATGTTTAAAATTTTGGACATTAAAGCATAGTCTTTTAATCTTGCAGGAAGTCTAGTTTTCCTACCTGATCTTCTAGGTAGAGGACTTACCTCAACTCCATCTGTTTCAGCACTTTCCAGGCCTGCATCATCACTTATTACACTATCTGCTGCTACTTCTTCCTTTTTTTGCTCCTGCTCCTGCTCTTCATCATCTTCACTGTTTATTTCTATCAACAATGGAATGTGGTTGTCACTGTTAGATTCTTCCTTTCCATCTTCAGTCTGTTCATGAAAAATGCCATCTCTGCTTGCAAACACTTTATTAGTCATAGGATTATATAGCTTGTATGCCTTATACTCTGTGCCATATCCAACAAATATACATTTCAAGGCTTTGGGGTCTAGTTTTTTCCTATCTGCTTTCAGTATATGAGCATAAGCTTTAGATCCAAATATTCTTAAATGACCGACTGCTGGTTTTAGTCAAAACAATGCTTCAAAGGGGTTTTTGAAGCCTAGACATTTAGTGGGACTCCTATTCTTTAAATAAACAACAGTGTTAATGGCTTCTACCCAAAGACCATTAGATAGACTCTTACCTTGAAGCATACTTCTCGCGCACTCCACAAGGGTCCCGTTCTTGCATTCTGCTACTCCATTCTATTGTGGAGTGTGTGGCACTATGAATTTTTGTATAATCCCATGCTTCTTGTAGAAATTCATGAACTCGCCTAACCTGTATTCTCCCCCTTGGTCTGAGCGGAGAATCTTTATCTTCCTTCCTGTTTGGTTCTCTATCATAGATTTAAATTCTTTAAAGTACCGAAAGGCCTGACTCTTTTTGCTTAAAAAATACACCCAAGAAAACCTAGTGCAATCATCTATAAACATCAGAAAGTAATATGCACCTTCTAAAGACCTAGTTTGCATAGGTCCACAAATATCTGTATGCACTAGTTCTAGGATGTCTCTTTCCTTTCTATTGACATGCACAGGGAATTCTTCTCTATGCATCTTCCCTAATGCACATCCATTACATTCCAACTTGATATTATGAAAAGCAGGGATTCCATCGACCATACCTTTCTTTTTAAGTAAGATGAGGTCTTGCAAATTGAGATGTCCAAATCTCTGATGCCAGAGACTTTCAACTGTTGAACTAGCTGCAACCATTGCTTGTCGTGGCATGCTCCTTGCATCCAATCTGTACAAATTCCCCAGGCGCACTCCTGTTGCAACTGTTTCCAACTAGCTATCCTAAATGACACAACCATTCTTGAAGAATTGCACCTGCATGTCCTGGTCTGTAATCATTGAGACAGAGATCAAATTCTTTTTAATTCTTGGAACATATAATACATTTTTAATATATTTAATGTCGCCACTAGGTAGCTTCAAAGGAATATCTCCACTTCCTTTGATCTCATACCCACTGCTATCTCCAAATAAATTTTTGATCCACATGCAGATTCTTCAAGAAATTCAAAACAGTGCTTCTTACCGGTCATGTGTGAGGATGCGCCAGAGTCGACATACCATATATTGTCCTCATCTCCTTTTGATGCTGAAAGTGCACAATCGACTGAGAATAGTCGAAGATCATAGTTGCGGTCCTCCTCTTCTCCAGCAAAACACCCCTGATGTTTCCTCTGTTTACTTCTTCTTTCATCCGCTTGCCTCTTATAACATTCTTTAATCTGATGACGAGGTTTCCCACAATAAAAACATCTCTTAACATAATTATCAGTCATACCTCTGAATGATTTCTTTTGAAAAGAGTTGGCTCCTTCCTGCTGCTGCTGTTGCGGTTGCTGGTGCTGGTGCTGGTGCTGGTACTGCTTTCCTCTATAATGTCGCCTCTTCGCCATCAGAGCAAGGCCATTGCTCTAAGTTTTCAGATTTTGTCATCACTCCTCCTCCTGGAGTAGAATCGCCGTCAGCTCATCAAATGAAGGGGCTTTCTCCCTCGCTGACAGCCCTGAGATGAATGTCTGATATTCATCGGTCATTCTATTCAATGTGAGTGTAACCAGATCTGAGTCTGATACCTTCTCTCCAATGGCTCCCATTTTTTCGCTCAGATCCTTGACTCTCGCCATGAATCCAGCAACGGATTCATTCTCGTCCATCTTCAATGCAAACAATTTTCCCTTGAGTGCCAAAACACGATTTGTGTTCTGTGTCTCGTACAAATTCTTGATTGTTGTCCATATATCTGTGGCCGACTTGCAATCTCTGATATGGGGGATAATATTGTCTTTGACAGACATCTTCAGTATGACTTTCGCCTTCGTTTCTCTCTTATTCTAGTCATGTTCTTGGGTCGTTGTTCTAGATCTCTATTCATTTCCCAAGACGATCGACCATGCATTCGAACTCTCCAGCAAAGTTTTCATTTTGAACTTCCAGTTGGAGAAGTTCGTTCCATCGAGCTTGCCAGACTCGTGGAGGTATGATTCTAAATTGTTGTTCATTTTCACCCAACTGAACACTCCAATCGGCCACCACCAGGCAAGTCCGATCTGCTACCACCGAACAAATCAACAAACAAGCTCCAACACGCCACCACCGGGCAAAGGCAATCTGCTTCCATTGAATAGATCGAGGAGCTGCATAGCGCCACCACCGGGCAAAAACCGATCTTCTTCCACCGAGCAAATCACAGAGCTCTGGTTCGCCACCAACGGGCAGGTCCGATCTACTACCACCAAGCAGATCACAGAACGTCAATTCGCCACCACCGGGCAAATCAAATTTGCTGCCACCGAGGAGAAATCTCCACATGCCACCACAGGGCAAGATTGATCTGCAAAACATTGTAGATTTCCCAAAGAGAAAGAGGTTGGCACTTCTATGTAGTCAAAGGTGCTTCTTTACAGCTAAAATTCCGCGCCAGGAGAAAAACGGTGTGACGAAAATCTACTGGCGTGAATTTCAGCTAAAATTCTGCACCAATGGCCCTTTCTAGCGCGTTGGTGCGCTTATCCCCGTCGGATCCGCGCCAATGGCGCGATTTCCCCTTAAAAATCTGCGCTAGCCAATTGTTCTGCAATTTGTTGGCGTGGCTGTCTGGAAAAACTCCACGCCAATTGCTTCTTCTTCTGCAAAATTGCACTCCAACCCTTCCTTCGGCTCAGAGATGATCAGTCATATGATGCCTTTCACTCGAGGTGTTACTGCAGTTCCACCTGATCACACAAATACATTTACATGCTCCTACCACTACAGTTATGTAAGTAATGGTACATCCCTAAAAAAAAAATTAAGGCTATCTCTACCCTAAGCTCTGATACCAAGATAAAAATTAGACTTTGAATTAAATTGGAGTTAGAGCTCACAAGTGTGTACAACATCTGGAGACTACACTCAAAACAAAGAGGAAAATCTCACTCTCATTCACTCTACATTGCATCAAATGAAATATTACAAATTAAATACATCAATGAAAATTAGATAGTTGTGAACAACCTCTTAAACTCTAGGAACAAATCATAAACTAAGGAGATGCCTACACAGATACAAGTATAATTCATGAGATCAACAAAAATTCAAATCAAGCAGTTCACTTTCCAAACTTTTCCCTTAAAAAACTAGGACATAACCCATATAACATAAAATTGGATTTGTCATAGTATAACAATCAGATAATGAAATTTTCAAAATGCCAACTCAATTTGAAAACATATACAGGAGGTGCAAAACGTTCTGGACCATAAGGTAACAATGCAATAAATCAGCTCCATTTTTTTTCAGTCTCGCAGTGTGAATTAAGAACTCTATGGGAATGATTTTCGTACATAAAATTGATTCTTATTGGATAAAATTTTAGATATTTTAATACTTTGAGAGAATCCTTTGAATGTTCTAAAACAAACACACTCACTTTGCTTTTGTGATTAAAAATATACTTAGGTTAGAAATCGTAAGGAACCTATCATCGTCTAATATGTAAATAATCAATTAAATGTTTACATTTCTACAGATTTCATCTGTTTCTGTCCATGATAAATCTAGAATTAATATAAATTTATGTTAATTAAAAAACCATATAATTACTTGAATTAAATAATTACGGTCTTTGATAAGAATGAAAAAACAAATTAACAACAAACCCATACTCTCTTAAGCTCCATTTTCTTCGCCCAACCTTCACATGTTAAGTATCACAGTCATCATATCATATTTTAGTACGCTGAGAACAAATTAAATGTTTGTAGCATACACTGTAAAATACTTTCCGCGTTCAGAAAGGTAAAGTAACAAAAAAAAATTCTTATACCATTATGTAAAGTTAAGGGGAAAAATCAGCCAACATGGACACATTCACAAAGAGATTTTGTGATCAGACACTTTGACACGAAAACTTGAACGGAAACAAATGATGATAGTGATTCCAAATAACACATAGGCATAGTTGTATTCGATGTTTTTGATTTTTTAATTTAGTGATAAATTTTGTGTGAGATTGTATTTTTTTGGTAATTAAAAAGTGTTTTTGAATATATAAATAAATATAGTGTTGTAATAGATCTTTGAACACTTAAATAGTAGATTATATAGCTTAAATTTCTGGTTTTAAAAGATATGTTCATTAGATTTTAGACAAAATCTACCAAAATATTAAAAATCATGTACGCCGTGGACCTGTAGCTTGCACAGTTCTCTCTGCTCACTTAGGCTTACTTGAGATTTGTAACTGTGTAAACATAAAACTATTTTATATCCCGCATTTTGCTAAACCCTATAACAAGGTAGAGCTTTGGCTCAGAGGCCAACTTTGTTAATCCATTGGCCAAATACAATGTGAAACAACTTCCCCTTAGACGTTATATTTAACAGATGCAGACTTCCAAAAAATATATAGCCAATCTTCGTTTGTTGCGTATTTAAAAAGGTCCGTTAGTTAAAATCACCCCTTGGTCACTTATATAGTAAAAATCACACCGTGGCAACTTATATAAAGATTCATACAACCTTGGATTTCAACAGATTTAAGCATGTAATGTGATGAAATCTAGATGGAATACAACTTACCAAGCCGGCATCAAAACTATTATTAGCTATCTTTATCAACTAAAAGTTTCCTTGAAATATCTGGAATGTGCCCCAGTTCATTTTTTGCAAAACGAAAATCACAGTAAGTTAGCTTGCTTTCTGCATACAGTCCCCACTATTGGAATCAGGACATGAGAATTCATACTCCAAGACAAAACATACCAAAATTTACCCTGAAAGGTTAAAAGCAAAAACCAACATGGAACTGCTTGGTTAAGCCTCTGAACTCTTGGTTTAAATTTAAGACTACTTCTTGGGCATACGTAATTGAGTTCTCAATTTAAATTCTGAGTTGCAGTCCAGGCCAGGAGCAAACCCACCAGGAATTGTATGTAAATGAGGGAGCCAAAAATAATTACACCATATGGACAGATTGTAGAACCATTACTATTAAAAATAAAAAAAACTATGATAGCATGAAGTTTCTATGACATTCCAGGTCCCTCTGAAGCTTATAGTACATACATGTTCATTTTCATCTTGATCAAGAAGCGTGTTCTGAATTATAACCATAGGAGGCCAAACAATTTCCTGATTGTTTACTAGATCCTGCAAGCCCTTGCACTTGCAAACATTTCCTCGGAAATTACACATGCAGCTCCTCTGCAATTTTGCGGTGCACCTTTACCATCTTTGTTCTGATGGTTTTCGCATGGGCTAAAGAAGGTTGCATACCCCTATACCAATCGACTTCCCGAACACCGCCTCTACATGTTGGACAATGCCACTGCCTCTCCGGATCATTCACTTCTTCAAGACTCAACCTATTCAAGGATTCAAAAAAATTACTTAACCATTTATTCTTCTTCCGAGTCTCATGGCTAGCATCACTCCCTTCAGAATCGCAGTCATCGAGGTCCATGAAGTACTTATCGCGGTCGAGATTATCAATCTCTGCATTGCCATCACTGGACTGATAGCCAGCTCCGCCATTTTGATGCAACGGGTCCCTTGATTGCTGAAAAGGCAGCAGTTTAGATAACATCTTACTTCACAGTTCAGAACTATTGTCATCAACCTTTACGCCCCCATGTTCCAACAACTTTCCCAGGAGCTGGTGATGCCATCGGAGAATTCAATCTCGTGTAGCTACCGCCATTGTGGCTTCCCCATTGCCAACCATTGGCCAGCGGGGGAGGAAATACAACATCCTGCATGCTCATCTTCCCAACAGCAGAATCTGACCTTTCGTGATTCCGACTGTTCTTAACTTCATGGCCCTAGCCGCAAGCATTCCTGGCTATACTGGTCATATTTTCTTGGTTTCCATTCCTCTGTTGTGATGTCCCTTACTCATTCCATCCTCGTTTCTTATAAACTTGAGCTTGACCACCACTAGGGTTTTCCAAGCGGTCAGGTTTCTCACCTTCCACATTGTGAGATCCTCTCCCCTTCCACATTGTGAGATCCTCTCCCCTTCCAAGCTTTGATTCCCGGCTTGTCGGGGGCGTAAGCACCACCCTTTGGTCGGTTTGCTGCAGCTGTTGGAGGGGCCTGGCTCTTGCCCTTGCGAGAGAAGGAAACTTCCCAGCCTTCCTCACTTTGCCGAGAAGCTGAATCACCTCTCCACATTCTTATTGCAGCTTACCACACAGAAACCCCAGCCACCAAAAACTGCGAGTCCTAAAAAAGAGCGAGCAAATTCTACCTTCTCTCCGGCACACACATACGAAAAGTTTCAAATAAGACAACATGCCCTGCAAACAAAGGGGCATGTAACTTTATCATTAATTATTAAAAAAAACCTAAAAACTATACCCAACTTACCGAGAGGCATGTAACTTTATCATTAGTTATTAAAAAACTAAAACTATACACAACTTACCAAGGGCATTGTCTAAGCTTCAAAATGAGCTCATCAAATGACTTAACAACTAAGCTTAAGTGATAAAGAAAAACTCGATAATGTTCATATTGCCATCAAATTTTCAAATTCAAAAGTTAAAGTGTTGAAAAGGAAATAACAAGCTTGAGAAATCTATTGATATGATATAAAGATTTTCTTTAAGAAGGATGTGTTGGAGGTACTACACACCTAGGATCTTTATTACTGGCACATGCGGACGCTTAGTTAGAGCATGGGACTACATGCAATATCTTTTCTGCATGATTTACTCCCTAATTTGCTCCTCCTTTCACTCTGTAGCTCGCTAGTTCTTTCCGAAATTTGCTGTAGGTGTTGAGTCCTTTCATTGATCACCACGATGGTGCATTACCTTGGGATCTTCACCCAATAATGCTATATCATAAGCATTATAACCTATTTTCTGAATGAATCAATCTTTTTTTTCTTTTGAGTTTCTTTTAGTGTTTTTGCTCTGCAAAGTTGTTTCTTTTAGTGTTTTTGCTCTTTTGAGTTTCTTTTGAGGTCAACCACTTCTGTGTTTTTAGCTCCCGAGCATGGGCCAGGATCCCCTCTGAGAAGAGGAAAGCTCTTGATCCATAGAGCATTGAGTGCATCTTTGTTGGATACCCTAATGGTGTGAAGGGATACCGACTCTTGATTTCCTCTACGGATAAGCTCATCATTGAGCGAAGTGCCAAATTTGAGGAAAGTCTTTCGCATGCACCTCAATTTCCGCATGCAGAATCCTTTTATCTACCTCATGTCTAACATGATGACTCAAGACACTCAGATGCAGATACAGAGCATGCAGAAGCCGAGGTAGAGCATGTAGATTCAGAGACAAAGTCTTCAGATACAAATCCAATGCATGCATATGATGATCCACATTGAAGCCCAGATTAGGTTTCCAACAGTGAATCAACTTCCCCTGTCATAAATCAGAGAACAAGGAGCTTAAGTGAGTTATACGCACAAGACAACCCATTTGCTAGAAATGGTCTTATGGGGGATAATTCTGATCCTTGAATGACTAGCTCAGAGTTTATTGAGCCTCCTCTTGCCCTCACTGCCACTGAACCAACGCCATCTCAACATCGTCATTTGGTTCAGTCTTCTGATCTGCAATCTTATGTTGAGGCTAGTGGGCATCCTTCTTGGGAGTCCGCCATGGAGGAGGAGTATAACTCCCTCCTCGAGAACCAGACTTGGGATTTGGTCCCCCTTCCTTCAAGAAGGAAACTTGTCCGCTGCACATGGGTCTACAAGACCAAGAGTGCTGCGGATGGGAAAATCACTAGACAGAAAGCCGAGCCAATAGCCAAAGGCTTTCAGCAAATCCATGGCATTGATTATGATGAGACCTTTTCTCTAGTAGCAAAGATCCTTACACTTGCCATTCCAGCTGCCCAGGGGTGGGAAGTACATCAAATGGATGTGAAGAATGCCTTTCTTCATGGAGACCTATCTAAGGAGATCTACATGGAGCAGCCACATCATTTCATTTAGGATTCATCTTTGGTTTGCAGACTGAAGAAGTCTTTCTACGGCCTTAAGCAGGCCTCAAGAGCTTGGTATGTGAAGATGGATTCTTTTTCTTATCACAAAACTTCGGAAGATGTAAATCTGATCCAAATTTTTACATACTCAGGACACATGATTCTCTTCTTATCTTAGTTTTGTACGTGGATGATCTCGTGATCACCAGCATCTCGGCTTGAGAAATTGCTGCAGTCAAGAGGGCCTTGCATGACAGGTTGTTGATGACGGACATGGGTCCATTACGCTTCTTTCTTGGTCTTGAGATTAGCCAGGATGCCACATGCATCAAACTCTCTCACGCTAAGTATTCACGGGATCTCCTCAAGAGATTTCACATGACTGACTGCAAGCTAGCACCGACTCCTTTTCTATTTGGGGTCTGCCTTGAGGATGGAGGTGACACTCCA
Organism: Pinus taeda; assembly: GCA_000404065.3. Classification (NCBI taxonomy): domain Eukaryota; kingdom Viridiplantae; phylum Streptophyta; class Pinopsida; order Pinales; family Pinaceae; genus Pinus; species Pinus taeda. The sequence goes on from APFE030296333.1 coordinate 153,490, forward strand.
TTAGTTGACAGTACTCTCTACTGACAGCTAGTGGGGAGCTTACTATACCTCACCCATTCCAAACCAGATCTCTCATATGTAGTAGGGGTAGTTTCCATATACATGCAGGAGCCGCATGAGCTACACTGGAATGCTGCCAAGCACATCCTCCGATATGTGCAAGGCAACATCACCTTCGGGATTCACTATGTAGCAGGCACTGCATTGAATCTCCTTGGCTTCATAGATTTTGATTGGGTGGGCGACAACATTGATCGCAAGTCCACCTCCAAATATTCACTCAGTCTAGGGTTTGGCCTCATCTATTGCTCGAGTAAGAAGCAGGCTACTATTGCTCTATCTTCAGCTGAGGCTAAGTACAAAGAAGTAGTCAACATCACCATTCAGGCTTTGTGGCTACAACACTTCCTCACTGAGTTGGGCATCCAGTTCCACCAGCCCACTATTATATGGTGTGACAACCAGATCAATCTCAAATTTTGCAGGGATCCAGTATAGCGACAGTGGATGAAGCACATAGAGATCCATATGCACTACATCAGAGACTTAGTACATGATCGAGTCATTGATTTGTAGTTCTGTCCTTCAGCAAAACAGACTGCAGACACCTTCACCAAGACATTCACTTAGCAGAAGTTTCACTCTCTACGCGATCATCTTGGAGTAAAGGACATAGTTGCTTAGCAAATGTCTTTTCTTCCTCTTTTCTTTTGATTACATTGCATTTTGAGGGGGGGGTTTCCCACAAGGTTTTCCCTCTTTCCTCAATTTTTGTACAAATTGCACTGTATTTTGGGTGACCTTTGGCCTTAGTTTCCAGGGTCCGTTTTCTATTTTTCCCCATAGTGGTGTTCAGGGGGGCTTGGAGGTACTATACACCTAGGATCCTCATTACTGGCACATGCAAAAACTTAGTTAGAGCATGGGACTACATGCAAGATCATTTCTGCATGATTTACTCGCTGATTTTCTCCTCCTTTCACTCTGCAACTGGCTAGTTCTTCTGCATGATTTACTCCCTCATTTGCTCCTCCTTTCACTCTGCAACTGGCTAGTTCTCTTGAGAACTTGTTGGAGGTGTTGAGTCCTCTCATTGATCACCACTATGGTGCATTACCTTGGGATCTTCACCAAGTAATGCTATATCATGAGCATTGTAACCTATTTTCTGAATCAATCATTCTTTATGTTCTTTCAATTTTCTTTTAGTGTTTTTTCTCTGCAAAGTTGTGTGTTTGACCTTTACTAGCTAGATTCATCTGTGCAGGTTTTCTAACACATTTACAGGATGTACATGTCTTGTGGCATGCAGGGGATATTGTAACATAAAGTGAGAGGTCACAAAAGTTCTACATTCAACTAATTGGAAATTTTGTTTTGCGAATGCAACCCTTTCATTACCTAATCCAACTTTGAATACCTCTACTCAGGAAATGGGGACATGCAAAAGAGAGTGATTATAGAGCTTAACATCATTACATCTATCTTTAAAAATTCTCTACTTCAAAAGATATTAAAGCCCCAAGCGCTGCAAGAATGTGTCGCATACATGCCCATATCCCCATCTGTTCAAAGAACTATGACCATCAACGGAGAAATTATAAAAAATGAAAAAGAGATTGTATTAATAACATATATTAAAACTTCACCTCCGATCGGGGTGCGTGCTCGAGATAGGATAGGACACTGGTCAGACATGGTAGTTATGATGTTTAAGGGAAGGGTACCACCCACCGCCCCCCACATGCTCATGGTGATGGGTGCAGTGGCCTCCTGCATGCTACGTAACAGAAGATATGGGAGAAGTGGTAGGCATGGCTAGGATGGAGAAGGAGGTGAGGCGGCTAAGGCAGGAGGGGTGATGCAACAAAGCAAGCTTGAATGGGATTATGAAAGAATTCGGTAAAGAGCGAGAAGTATAGTTGAGATTACGGGAGGACGGAGGAGCGAGGGTGCAAGTCTGCGAAGCTACCAGTGATGGTCTCAACGAAGTGTTTCCAGGTATGTATCTTGGCCTTTCAAGCCCATTACTATGGTAACTATGTTAATTCATGGCTGAGGGGAGTGAGAGATGACACGGGAGGGGAATTAGGGGCATGACCAAGGAGACCAACGTTAGTTGGGGGGATGGTGAGCGTGTTTGGGCCTGAGACGAGAGCCATGAGAGAAAATCAGGGTTGGGATCTAGAGAACCTTCCTGTGAGCGAGTGAGATAGTCGGTATGCCAATGAGGGTGGGGAGACTGAGGCTAAGCATGAGCGATGGCCACAGGAGGAGCAGAGAAGTGAGGCAACTCTTCTAGGCAAAGGTGTGAGGCAGCAACACTAGGCATAGGGGCGAGGGAAGGCAATGTGATTGGGTGTGATGGTAAGCCAACTAGATGGGCTGGTTGTGATAGTCGTGACCGTAAATTGGGTTTGGCACTGTGACAACACCCATGTGAGTAGGCGAGAGCAATGGAAAAACCATGGGGGTGGTGAAACAATCACAAGGCAAGCGAGAAAGAAAAGTAAGTGAGAGAAGAGTGCACAGCTACACCAGGCAGAGAAGAGGCAATACATCTTGAGGTAGAGGCGATTGCAATGGGATGCACAAGGGGAGCGGAACTTGCATCAATCTGGAGAGGCATGAGACCACGTCCTGAGAGTTAATTCATTTCATGTGTGAACAGGCACAGAACAAAGAAGAGATGGCTCGACCTGCACGTGGATGAGGATGCAACAGAAGGTGCAGGGAGTCAACTCAAGTAGCAAACTCGAGCACTTTGGAACCTAGGCATGGGAGGAAGCCTATAGAATGCCTAATTAGTGAAGTGGTGGCATTATATAGTGAAGGAACAGATGCATGCATCTGTAAGATTTTGGATGAATGGGAGGAGAAGACAAAATAGGAGAATGAGTTCGAAGAGGAGATGGAGAATTGATAGGCTATAATCTTGGATCCCGGGAATACCAGGGGTAGACTTAGCTAGTTTAAACAGATACTCTATCTGTACTCACTCATGAAGAGCCTTATGGGGAAGGCAATGGAGCAAATGTGAGTGGGGATGGATATGACCCTCCAGGATATGCCCAGTTACAAAAAAGACTTACAGACAATCCAATTTCAGTTGTGTAAGAAGGAAATTTGCCTTGATCGAATCCAAAGGCACATCCCTTGCATTATTGAGCTTGCTGATATGCGTGGCAACTCAGCCAAAGACCCAGCTCCGGTGGAGTCCACCTCATAAGAACAATAGGATTAGTCCTTTTCTTCAATGTTTTCTTGTTTCTTACAGGTAGCATTTACTTTTACTGTTGCATGCTTATCATAAATAGGCACATAGACTCTTATCATGATACTGATACGTATATAGGTTGGTTAGATCGACTGATACTATATTGTTTCTAGATAGCTTATAATGAGGATAGGTTGCGAACGACTTGGTTTCCCACTAGGAAAGTTGAGGCCATCTATCTGATATATGTTGTGTAAACTTGCGTTTTATAAATAGAAAAAGAAGGTCCTCCCAAGCTTAACAAAAAAAAACATATATTAAAACTTCAAAATAAGGATTCCATACATAAAATTGATTCCTACTGGATAAAATTTTAAAATTTTGAATACCTTTGCTGAATCCTTTCAAAGTTCTAAAACAAACACACTCACTTTTCTTTTGTGATAAAAAATATACTTAGCTTAGAAGTCCTACATATAATGTCGTTTCTAGAGTTTATGTTCTCTATTTGACCAAAGAGAAAGGATCTCATCAAAATCTTTTGAATATGGTTTATACCAAAATTTCTTGTGGTGCCTTCTTACACATGACACATCACTTATAGTAATTGCAACCATCACACCATTTGTGTGTGCAACCTTGCATGCTTGGGAAATATCATCTATTTTATGAAGAAACTCCCATCAGCAACCCTCCACTACCAAAATTCTTGATTTGGAAATCAAATAAGATAAATATGAATCAAAATTTATGATGGAGGGCATGGCTTGTAAGCAAAGGGGCATGTAACTTTATCATTAATTATTAAAATAGCTAAAACTCTACGTAATTTATGAAGGCCATTGTCTAAGATTCAAAATGAGCTCATGAGATGTGTTAACAATTGAGCTTGAGTGATAAAGGAAAACTCAAGAGAATGTTCATATTTCCATTCAAATTTTCAAATCAAGTCAAGGGATGAAGTGTTGAAAACGAAATAACAAGCTTGAGAAATCTATTGATATCATATAAATCTCCCCTTGAGAAGGATGTACATGTCATGTGGCATGTAGGGAAAACTACAGCATAAAGTGACAAAAGTGCTAAATTCTGCCAATTGAAAATTTTGTTTGCTAGTGCAGCTCCTTTATTACCTAATCCAACTTTGAATACCACTACCAGCAAATGGGGACATGCAAAAAGAGAGTTATTGCAGAGCTTAACATCATTACATCCATCTTTCAAATTTCCATGATTCAAAAGATATTAAAGGGTCTTATCGAAGGGCTACAAGAATGTGTTAGATATATGCCCATATGTTCAGAGACACACAAGTAATGAAAGGAAAGTCGATCAATCTACTATTTAGGATACATTTCTCACTTCTAACTAAACTAAAGTGCATGCACCTACTTATCATTCTACAAACAAAATGAACTTGATTATCTCATATTTGAAGAAACTATAACGCTAAATGAGGGGCTCATGTTTGATCTCCAAAATGGAAGAATTAGCTCAACACAATATTTGATAAACCCAAACCAAATGCCTAAGCTCATTTTGGATAAATTTCTTTTCAAAACCCCATGAAACTATTAAACAAAGATTTCAAACCAAAGAGTTCTTCCTAAATGGATTGAAAACAACTGAATTATCTCAACATGGTGAAGATCCATACTTTACCTTCTTCAACAAATGAAAAAGTTATCCAATCTCTTTGAGATTTTGTTAAACCCCACCCTCGTATTCCTCCAAGTTGTCATCAGTTTGACATGATCCACGTTTAGGAGCACATGATCATGCAATCTCATTATTAAGAGAAACACTAGGAGGGTCCATTAAAACCTATTACCAAGTTTAAGGATTTTAAGCTCAGTGATATATAATCCATAAGTTGAACCTACGTAAGGTATCCTAAGTAGTCATAAATTTATAGAGACAATTTGGTGTGAAACTTAAGCCAAGGGTTCATGGATGTGGAAACGAAAGTGAAAAGACAAAACACCACCTTTCATCTTTTTAGATGCTTCAGAGTCGAGATTGGAAACAGCCTCTGCCAAAGCATGACAAAAGATAATTAAGATGTTTAGTCATCAAGTTGTGAAAGGGAAAATGATTGGGAAATCATCCTATTTGTACAAAACCCTAACATCTGAGAGTATATTTATTATAAACAAATAATTTCACATTGTTGCAAAGAAACGAGAGTTTTATTGCATATGACCTTAAAGTGGTTAAATTAAACCAAAAAATGGAGATACTAAATGGCTAATTTGCCATGGAATTGTAAGACCTGATATAATGAATCTCTAGTAGCTAGTTCAAACAACAATAATTCCTATGCAACTCAAGCATAAAGTAGGATACTTTTTCCCTATTCCAAAGAGTAGCCACCTACAAGTTTTTTATAGAAATAAACTACAATCTACAAATAATACACACATAGGCATGTATATAATATAAGATGAACCTAAGCTGTGCTCAAATTGTGTAGGAAGCCTAGAAGTTTAAAAGACAAATGACATAAATGAAACCATCACTATTTGATGAAGTTGATCATCAAGAATTCATGTGCATTAATACATTTTCATCTCTATTGCAGATATTCCTACATTTAGAAATGAAAAGACAGTGAGAAAGTATATTCCCATGATACATGTGAGAGAATTTCTATGTACATTTGTTAACAGTAAGGACCTAATTATGCCAAATGCAAGTAAAACAAAATTATGACATCACATGCTAGAATGGAATCAGATTATTTCTTGGCCATAAAAAGAAATAGAAGACGAGTAGAGAAAAACAAAATAGAATGTCAAGTATATAATGCCATTCTACCTTGTAGGTAATTAGTATTTGCAATCAGCCATCAATTGCTCATATGTGGAGTAGTCTTCATAATGATGTACTACGGGACAAGATGGCTGCTTGTACTTGGCTCTATACAGAAGCATCAGAAATCATGATGTAACCACTTTAGTTTAATTTTCCTTCTATTGAAAAAATGATCTAAATATTATAGAGGGTAGCCCAAATTTAGGCATAAACACTTTGATTTGGTTATCCTCCCATTGAAAAAAATTATGTAAATAGAAGGTAGCATTGATAGTGGGCATAGGCCCATAGTGAGTGAATATGTAAGTATACGTAGAGGTAAATCTTGTACACACAAACTTATATAATGGTGGTTATTTGGGGAGGTACTCTCGTAATGTATAAGGAGTTACACAAAGTTTATCATGTTATTTTGTGTTTGGTGCGTAACAACATAACAATAAACCAATAGTAACATTCTAATAATTACTCAAAAGTACATGGGCTTAAATTCAATCTCAAATAAGCATACACAAGTGGTGTAAGAGTCTAAAAAAAATAGCCAAAAAACACCATTAAGTTCAACAAGTGGAGTACTGTGTAAACTTATAGATGAAAATCAAATACATGTCTATAATTTTTTACAAATACCTAAACAATTGTATTCATTAAAGTAGCCATAGCTTCTGATAATGAAAAAACTAATTCATTTTTTACCTACAAAGCACTGAATTGTTGAAGCTAAATAGTGTGCAGCAAAACAATAAAAATGAAACATAACAGAATAAAACAAAAAACACACACACAGTACACAGTGATTAACGCGGTTCACCCAACAAATCTGGGCTACGTCCACCAAACATTGGCATCGGCAATTTCTTATTATCAAACAAGAGATTACAATAACTTAATTAAATGCTCACATGCTCTGCGTCCACCAATATCTGTACAGACAACTATTTTATAGCTAAGAGAATCTAGCTAACTCATAAATCCTCTTACAACAAATATAGGATGCATTAACACTCTCCCAACAAAATAGAGCTAATATAGCAACACAATCTTATTGTTGTCACCTACTGATATTTTTGCCCATTTTACCAAAACCAAAAATATCAACAATCTCCACCTTGACAACAATTAGCCTGATACCCTGTTTCTTTATTCCTGTTATTTTCTCTGCAAGCCAAGAGAAGCCAAACACCAACGTAGCTTCTCCACCAAAACTGGTTTTGTGAACATGTCTGCACAGTTCTCCTTTGTATGCACCTTTTCAAGAGAGACTCCCCTTTCAGTGGTAACTTATCTTACAAAATGGTACTTTATTGGTATATGCTTTGATTTACTATGATAGGCCGGCTTTTTAGCCAAATGTATTGCACTTTGACTATCCCAAAATAACCTGAGACTATCATGTGTCCTACCAAACTCACCAAGAAAACCTTTCAACCAGATTGCTTCTTTGCAAGCATGAGCAGCAGCAATGTATTCTGCTTCAGTAGTGGATAAAGCAACAATATTTTGTAGCTTTGACATCCAGCTAATAGCTCCACCCGCAAGAGTAAACACATACCCTGATGTTGACCTTCTTTTATCCAAATCTCCTGCAAAATCGGAATCAACATATCTGCAAACAAATCCACTACTCTTATTGTAAGTGATATAATAACTACTTGTGCCTCTCAAATATCTAAGCACCCATTTCACTGCTGACCAGTGTTCTTTCACTGGATTTTCCATATACCTGCTGACAACCCCAACGGCATGTGAAATATCTGGTCAAGTGCAAACCATCGCATACATCAAACATCCTACTACATTGGCATATGGAATTCGAGACATATATTCCTTTTCTTCATCTCTATTAAGACATAAACTGGAAGAAAGCTTAAAATGGGAAGCTAAAGGGACTGACATAGGCTTCACATTGTTCATACCAAACCTCAAGAGTATCTTCTCAACATACTTTTGTTGTGATAGCCACAGTTTACCATTGCTCCTGTCTCTGAAAATCTCCATGCCCAAAATCTGTCTTGCTGCTCCTAGATCTTTCATATCAAACTTCCTTGCTATTTGAGTCTTCAACCTGTTGATTTCTTCTATGCTATTGCTTGCTAAAAGCATATCATCAACATACAACACTAAGATAATGAACATGCCATTACTTAATTGCTTAAAGTAAACACAATGATCATATTCACTTCTTATATATTTTTGACTCAACATGAAAGAATCAAATTCCTTGTACCACTGTCTAGGCGATTGCTTCAGAGCATACAATGACTTCTTAAGCTTGCAGAAAAATTTCTTATTACGATGTTGAAGAAACCCTTCCAGTTGTTCCATAAAAATTTCTTCATCTAAATCTCCATGTAAAAAAGCAGTCTTAACATCCAGCTGCTGTAACTCTAAATAAAACAAAGCAACTAATGCTAACACAATCCGAATTGAAACTATTTTAACAACTGGTGAAAAAATCTCATGAAAGTCAATGCCTGCTTTCTGAGAAAACCCTTTTTCAACCAGCCTTGCTTTGTACCTGTCTTCTGTATCATTCACACCCTGTTTCACCTTGAAAACCCATTTGCATCCCACAGTTTTCCTATCTATCGGAAGTTCAGCCAGATCCCATGTGCCATTCTTACCTAAGGCCATCATCTCTTCCTTCATAGCTGCTTTCGATTTATCGCTTTTCAAACCTTCTATAGCTTCTTGATAGCACATAGGTTCATCGTCATTAGCGATAAATGCAACTGAACTAACTTAATCATCATACCTTCTCGGAGGGCGTTTGATTCTTGTAGACCTCCTTAAGGATGTTTCTGGCGCTTCCTCTATTCGCTAACTACCAACTGTAGGAACTTATTCATGACCTGCATCTGAGACCTGTTCATGATCTACACCTGAACCTTGTTCAAAACCTGATTTTGAAACCTGTTCATTACTAGTATCTGAACTATCGTCATCATGACTATCATTAGAAGTACTATCAAACTGAATGTACTGAAAAATCAGATACATCATCCTGTTTCAATCTACTATCTACATCTAACTGTACGAGAGAGGATTCATTAAACCTTACATCTCTGTTGATGATGATTTTGCGGGTAGTAGGATCCCACAATCTATATCCCTTTGTTCCATCACCATACCCAACAATGATATACCTTTTTGACTTTGGATCTAACTTAGTTCGTTGATGTTTAGGTACTAGAGTAAATGCATCACAACCAAACACTCTGAGTTTAGAATAATCACAAGGGTGACCTTTCCATAGCTCTTGAGGAATCTTACAACCTATCGCCGTTGATGTTGATCGATTTATCACATAACAAGTTGTAGCCACCGCTTCTGTCCATAATTCCTTCAGCAAACCGACATTACGCAGCATACTCCTTGCTCTCTCTAAAAGAGTCCTATTCATGCATTCTGCAACCCCATTTTGCTGAGGAATATAAACAGTGGTCTTATGTCTCTTGATCCCTGCATCCTTGCAATAGTTTTCAAACTCTTTGGAGGTAAACTCACCACCATTGTCAGTTCTTAAACATTTTATCGTCTACCAGTGATGTTCTCTACCAATGCTCTAAACTGCTTAAAAACTGTAAAAACATCAGACTTCCTTTTCAACATGTAGACCCACACCTTCCTAGAAAAATCATCGATAAACAACGCAAAATATGATGACCCACCATATGAAGTTGTAGGGGCTGGATCCCAAACATCTGAAAGGATATAATCAAGTATTCCTTTACTAGTATGTTTGCCTGTTTTAAACTTTTGCTTACTTTGTTTACCAAACAGAAAATGCTTACAGAAATCTAACTTTCCAGACCCTAGATTAGGATGTAACTTGCGATCAGCCAAAATTTTTAATCCTCTTTCTCTCATATGGCCCAACCTTTGATGCCATATGCGAATGGAACTACTGTCATGTTCAAACACTGTAGACACATGATCTAACCCTATTCTTCCTTCTAACTGAAACAGATTTCCTACCTTTTTAGCTTTCATTACTAGTAAAATGCCTTTGTAAATTTTCATAACTCCACCTTGAATTACAGTTTTATATCCATTTGTATCCAGTGCTCCTAGTGATATTAAATTTTTCCTTAAATCGGGTACATGTCTTACATCAGTTAACAATTTGGTTGTGCCATCAAACATTTGCAGTTGTATACTCCCTATTCCCACAATATTGCATGTGACATCATTACCCATGTACACAACTCCATCATCAACTGATCTATACGTCTTAAACCATTCTTTATGAATACACATGTGGTTTGATGCCCCATAATTTAACAAAAAATGTTGATCATGTTTTGACAAATTAACTGACAATACTTCATCACTCATACCTGAACCAGACAACAAACCTGTATCTGTGGTGTTTGCTTCCTTCTTTTTTGTTGAAGAGGCTTCTTTAGCAGCTTTCTGTCGCTTCCAGCAGTCCTTCTTCAGATGTCCAGCTTTGCCACAATGCGAGCACCTCACCTTCTTCTTCCCTTTTGACTTTGAACGCGAGTCGTTGTGCTTACCCCCAGAGTGTCTTTCTCTAGAACGACCTCTAGCCATCATTACTTCCGATGTAGAGGTGTCTGCATTCGACCTCTTCCTTGTCTCCTCAGACAACAAATCTCCAACAACATCATCAAACTCAAGGATGTCTGCAATACTAAAGCTTATGGAAGTAACAAAATGATCCCACGATTCGGGCAATGAACACAATAGAGTTATTGCCTTATCCTGTGAATCAAATTTTACATCTACACTTTCTAATTGCACTAGTAGAGTATTAAAAACATTCAAATGGTCAGTAATCAAGGTACCTTCCTTCATCTGCAAACTGTAAAGCTGCTGCATCAGGAGAATCCGGTTTGTCAAGGATTTCGTCATGTAAAGCTTCTCAAGCTTCGACCACAGGCCTGCGGTGCTTTTCTCTGACACGATGTTGAACAGAACATCATCTTCCAAACACAGTTGAATTGCGCTCAGAGCTCTGCCATCCAATTCATTCCATTCATCTTCCGTCATGTGGGGAGGCCTTTTATTTTTCCCCAACAGTGCCTTCGCCACGCCTTGTTGGACTAGCAGATCATGCATCTTTACCTTCCAGACCTCGAAGTTGTTTTTATCATTAAACTTCTCAATTTCAAAATGAGCACTCTGAGTTGTCGCCATATTGAATCAACCAAAAAACACAATCTCCAAAAACTAACTTGTTAATTAGAAATGAATATCTAACAATGAATGCCTTCGCCTTCTACTGTACTGGATGTATTTTATCAACAAACTCGCTCTGCCGTACAAACTGCAAAACTAAAAAATAGAACCGATTAACAAAAGCGTGGTTTTTTACCAGATGACTCTCTCTTGGTGCTCCTAAGTGGTCTTAGCGCATTCTCCACAGAAAATCACCCGCGCTGGAAGAAAAATCGCTTAGAGTCCCAAAATTGGCGCGGCTTTACCCGTAAGCTCCGCGCTAATTGGGATTCTGGCGCCCTGGGGTGACTAACAGACTCGGACCCGCGCTAATTGGCGCGGCTGTTCTTTAATTATCTGCACTAATTCGCGTTCTACCTTTTCCTAGCACGACTGTTTCGCTGAACCCGCGCTAATCTTTAAAACGTGGAGATAAAAAAAAACTCCACCTGCAGCGGCGCTGTCACACTCACGGACCCGCTCCAACTCGCTCTGATACCACTTGTTGAAGCTAAATAGTGTGCAGCAAAACAATAAAAATTAAACACAGCAGAATAAAACAAAAAACATACACACAGTACACAGTGATTAACGTGGGTCACCCAACCAATCTGGGCTACATCCACCAAACATAGGCATCGGCAATTTCTTATTATCAAACATGAGATTAGAATAACTTAATTAAATCCTCACACACTCTACGTCCACCAATATCTGTCCAGACAACTATTTTACAGCTAAGAGAATCTAACTGACTCATAAATCCTCTTACAACAAATATAGGATGCATTAACTCTCTCCCAACAAAATAGAGCTAATATAGCAACACAATCTTATTGTTGTCACCTACTGATATTTTTGCCCATTTTACCAAAACCAAAAATCTCAACATGAATGCGGGGACTAATTGATGCACTTGGTTCTTTTAGAGCCCAAAACCAAAATCTTGGAGCAACACACATCGCACATGGAATTAAATAATTAAATTATTGATCCAACATTAAAACCCTCGGCATTCAGCTGATAGAAATCAAGATGAAAAAGAGATTTTCAAAATAGACATCAATTGCTGCTCTTTACAATTAAGAAGTAAAATTGATTAGTACAATCTATACATGTCGAAAAAATATCTTGATAAACATTTTTCATTGGCCCTCTTCAATACTACTCTTGACCCAACTAAAGAAATAATGTTTCGGAGAGCCCACAAAAAATTACATCCAATAAAATCCTCCCAACATATAAACATGCCTCAACAGATGACTAATGAGCATAAGTTCAATTCCAAATGGCCCAAATCCCTGTAGTTTGTTATCATTAGCCCTCGAATCCCTTATGTGCAACAAAAATTAAAATTACACACGTGATTTTGATCACATCCTCTGAGCGTCGACCCCAAGCCCTCTCACGTTGAAAACATGGTCATATGGGTCCTTACATATTCACGTGGTGTAACTCCTCTAAACTCCTCGGCTTAACATAGGCCCCAGCCGCAATCATCCTCTTCGTGGCCACACTAGCATGGTTTTTGCTAAGGCTCGATCGGCCCAACCAGCACAACGGAAAATCCTGAGACCCCATGTTCCCGCAATTCCCACAATGCCCACAATTCCCTCCAATTATGCAGACTACCCACCTCTAGAATGTCCTTTCAGCAGAAGGAATCTTCACTGCTACTCGATTTTTCAATTTGAAATCATGCACCAGTACATAGAATCGTTGCGCCTTCGAGAAAACTTTGGGGTTTGAGGTATTGCAAATGTAGGAGATACAAAGTAAAATCATGGAACCAAATGTTCACTCCACTAAAATGTGTTTTAAGCAGTGCCATATAAATGCTAAACAAATATATATTGTTTTATAGGAAAATATATATTGTATCAAAACCATGAGGAGTTGTGGTATGTGAGAAACAATATTGAAGCACTTTTTACTGGGAGTTGTGCGAGTTGGACTCTTGTAGCCATAGGTTTAGATAATCTATTGCGTGTAATATAGAACCAACCACATGAAGCATGTGATGAAATGTTTTTTGAAATCTCATCTAATGCTTCCTACAACTACCACATGTACATGGAGTACTTGGTTACAGTATTATGGAAGCCATTAAGCAAATATCCTCCATGTATACCATTAGGCATTTCCCCACCTTCTCGTTTAGATATAGGAGATTTGTGAGGGAGTCTAGAGTAAATCTTGAAATCAAATCCGATCCCAAATTCTATAGCTCACAGTGAACGATCGACTCTTGAATCTCTATTGCCAATTCTATCTGATGGTGAAAATAATAAATGAAGGAATTCATTTCCTCTGCATTAATCAATAAGGATTTGTTGGTAATGGTGATCCTAGGATTCTCAACCCACAAAGGATTTCCATCACCCTCAAAATCGACCCTAGTTGAGAACTTGTAATGAACTTGTAATGGGGATTGAGCCCTGGACCAATGGACGAGCTATCAATCTTAGCTTTAAGATCATTTATTGTTATTTTTCTAGATCTTTCAGTTGATTATGAGCCTCATTTGACTCAGTATTCCTGGAGCTAAATTTCATGTAGCATGCCTTACCATAGAGGGGTGTAGTTGTCATGATTTCTAATTCTAGATCTGTTTTTGTAGCATTATGGTTTTTATCTTCGATTTTGCCTCTACAACTTAGGACTTTGTGGAGTTTTGGTATATTTAGCAGCGCTAATTACTTAATCAGAGGTGCCAATATGAGGTTTTGGGCTCCTAAATTCTAATTTTGGTATCCTCCTAGGGGTTGCATGTTGAGTTGTTTATTTCATCAAATTGGAACCAATTGTTTGAATGGCAATTCATTTGTTTGAATGCTTTGTTGATTCACTTATTATGTTGAATTTGTTGTTGAGCAATTTTGGATGTATTATATCTAATAAATCTATTTCCTTAAGAGAGTTAAGATTTTCTGTGATCTTGTGAGTTCTTCAATCTCTCCCCGACTTGAGAAACCCAGACCAAAATTTGCAAAAGATCAACTATTTAAGGCATAATTAGTTAAGGAAGTTGAAGGCACAATGTGGAGCTAAGTTAATCTAGACTTAAAAATATAAGTTAGTTATTTTTTATGATTTTTTATTATTTCAGTAATGTAAGTTTAGTAAAGTAGATTTTTTTAAATATTTATGTACATTTAACATACATTTAATTTATGTAGATGCACTAGCTTGAAACTAAATTTCTTAAAATTACTTCACTTTATAAATAAAAATACTCAAACACCTAAATGAAATACTATAAAAATACATATAAAGTAGACAATAAACATTAAAAAAAATTATTCAAACAAAATCATTTAAAATTACTTCAAGTTTTAAATTCACATTTAAAATTAAAAAAATATATGGTTTTTATAAAGATAATTAAATAGTAAAGATTCACTAAGCCATTCAACCTATAACAAATAAATCTTTATATTTTAAGTAATTTAAAATAAAAATTTAATATAATAAAATAAACAAATTCTAAAAAAATATAATATAATGATTGTTCGATTTTTTTTATATATTAATTGAATAAAAAATTGAATATATATATACCTTATTTTAAAAGTTTTTTTCTGCTTTTTAACCTATAAAAATAAAATTTTAAAATAAAGAAAAACCTATCATCTCACTTTTATGCAATGATAATTATAAATACCATCCATTCATAAAATTCGACTCCCAAGTCATTTTTGCTAATCTCCTTGAGTCAATTTCTTAATATTTTAAATATAACAGTAGATTGTTCGAAACCTTAAACGGTTACTTTGCCCCTCTTGCTTTTTATCACTCACCATACCTTAAACGGTTACTTTGCCCCTCTTGCTTTTTATCATTCACCATTGTTACGGAGATGCTATAAGTTATTAATATAATCCACAAAAAATTAAAGTACGGGCTCTCGAAAATAATCACGCTGCGTTATGTTGCATCCAACACAGGATAAAAGTACAGAAAGATAATTGAAAACCATGTATCATTTATTTTTATTTTTTAATTTGAGTGTGGTTTGACCGCTAACTGCTATGTTTTTGTGGCAATAGTATTCAGGCATTTCTCTTTTCTTTGTCTTAATGATGGGTTTAAATCTTAGGGTATGAAAGATAATTAAATCAGTGACGTTATGTTCACAAAAAAATACAGAGGAGAATTGGACTAAAGACTTTTAATTGAGAGATGATTTAAAAACTAGAGCTCAAGATAATACGATAAAATCAGAATAAATGACAATCAAGATGAAAACGATTGCAAACTTACAAATAAATATTCATTTTTATAAGTGAAATTTACACTACAATCAAAATAAAGATGACTTCGGACTTACAAATAGATACTCTTGTCCTGAAGCTTAAGTAACAAACAAAAACTTACATACAAGATAAATAGATGAATTATGGAATTCCAGGGAATATTTTATAATAGAAATATTGCTTTTTTCGTGCTGAAAAAAAACAAACAAAAACTCGCATATAGATATTCATGTCCTAAGTCTAAAATAAATCTAAATTTATGTTTATTATAAATTTAAACTTATTTCCAAAGTATCACTACTTGATGAGTCGTTACTACTTGATGAGTCGAGGAGCCAGTTTGCTGCTCCACTGATGATTGATTGAACCAAAGCAGCTATTTTATCGCCAGATGTGCTGGGACCCACGGATGCAACTCGATGACCCACGGATGCAAGTCGATGAATACCATGCTCTCAGAGTCTAAAAATGTCATTTTTAGCGCAGCTCGGATCCACGTAAACCTTACACGCCACATCCTCGCACCGATATCTCCAACCACCGCAAGCAATGTGACCATCGCAGGCGCTGCAAGTGTATGCTTTCCCCTTTAAATCACCCCTCACAATTTTGAGCTCGTGATTTGCATGCCCACCGTAGTGGAGTATTTCAGGAAGCGTCATACACAAGGGATGGAACCTTGTGTTATGGCTTTCGGTTTCGAACACAAAACCTTTAATCACCTCGAAGCAGGCATTGCAGTGATGCGTCAGAAACGTCTTGGAACGAAACTTGATGATCACGTCACTGCGAAACGGGTGTTGGATGGCGTCAGGCAGGGCGGCGCAGACCTCGTGCAGAGTGAAATTCTCACACTTCGAACCAGAAGAAATCTTACACTTGTAACCCCTGTTGGCTCCGTATTCTTTGCAGCCGCTGCATGTGTACGCCGGAAGACCCTCAAACAGCAAGAGCTCATGCTTATGGCGGGTGGCGTTAAACAATACATGCTGTTCATCATCTCTGGCTGTTGGATTTGGATTCGGCTCCGCCATGAAGGAGGCGCAGTCTCAATTAACGACAGACCTATTCTCCCTCTCACTAAATGCGAAGGTGGACGATATGGCTGCATCGGCTTATTTATATAAATTGGGGGAAGAGCAGCTTTCAACGCTGGTGCTATATCGCCGATATCTCAGGACTTATACCCAACGTAGGTTAGTGTTCATAGGTGTGGAGAAATCTATAGAATTGATAGAAATTTAAGAGATAGCACAGCTGAAGGACAATAATTGATAGAAAGTACTTAAGTTAGTAGTGCGTATCAAAACAGGCCACTTAGGGTTGGTCTTTAGTAGGGTTTAGTTGATTTTAGTAGGGTTGGTTTTTGTCCCCTTCAGGTAGATTTTCCGGCCGGATGATATTTGCGTCACCTGTGATGTACTAGTGAGGTTGCAAATATTTTGCGTCACCTGTGATGTACTCGTGAGGTTGCAAATATCAAATATTTTATGGGAGAGTTTCGAAACAGTTTCATATCATTTCGACTTTGAGAAAATTGATGTGTCACGTCTTTAAAGAAAAATTCTCGAATATTTGGGTCACCTCGTGATGTACTCGTGAGGTTGTATGGTAGCATGCAACCTCAGAGATGATTTCTTCTGCACATGCACTATTTAGCACAATTGCTTCTCCCAATTGTTATCGGTATGTTAATGCCAATCGTAGAAATGAAAATATTTTAACTTTCTACGTAGTCATGTGCTTATGTATTTTGATTAATTTTTCTAGAGGTTAATTTATTAAATCATAATTGTATGTATTTGGTGTGATTTTTTTTGTTATTTTTTTTCCACAAATTATGTGAGGAGGGAATGCAAAGGAGTTTGTGTTCGTGTTTTGGACGCGGATTCCCTGCACGTACTTTATCTTGCACTCTATTTTTCCGTACACCAAAATAGAGCTTTTGTGAAGAATCAAAATGCAATCCCAATGTAACCGCCTCCTCCCACATTTACCCACTTTCACTAGTTTGCCCAGGGTAAACATGAGCCGAGGCTCACTATGATAACACTCAACCTCCTATATGATCTTAAGGAAATGAAGTCAACAACTTAAGACCTTACTAACTTCCCTCAAGTGTAAGAGGACCTCCAGGAGCTACCCAACCCCTTCAAGTGTCCAACCCCTAAGCTAACTCTCTTTTTCATTGGCTTAGAGCCTCAATCGCTCCTTCACAAGGCTTTCAAGTGACTTTAAGCCTCCAGTCGCTCCCATAGGCCTCCTACCTAGCGACTGTGGACTTTTCCAGTCAATTCTGTGCCATCGACCCCAAATTCTAAGCCACTTTTTAAGGGCTGGGACTAATGCCTCTGCCCAAAACTCAATGAAACTTCTAGAAATGATAAATAACATAGAGACAAAGCTTTTAAACCAAAACATGAACAAGGACTTGACCTCCCAACCAGGACAGGCATTCTGATAAGCACATGGTGAACATACAACCTACATGTCCTGAATGCAAATATGAACATAGTGATCTAAAACTTATTTGAGGTTTAACAAGAAGGACGAATTCCTTTTCAAAATAGCTATCATAACACCACTTAAGCCACGCATTCATTAACCAGACATTCGTTAATTAAAATCTAATAAAATCCAAACTTAAATATGTCATACTATAACCATGCTTATAACTAGCATATAACTAGATAGATAACAATGTTAGAACAACCATTAAAGCCACATAATAACAAGTATAATTACCCATGAAATACAATAGGGACTTATCTCTTATGGAGTTGTTTACGGAGGAGGCAAAGGAATTGCTCGGACGACCAAAAGTGGCTGCAATCCGGGTAAAACAATTTTAAAAAAACTTGTAGATGTAGTGTCTGAATTATTTTTTTGATGTTGGAAATGGATTCAGCACCATTAAAAATCTCTAAGGCACCTAAAATTATGGAATTTGACAACTTTTACTTGGATATACAAAAATCCCTCCCGATTTTTTTCAAAATATGACTGGAATTTCGATAACTTTAAGGGAAGAAAACCCTAATCGTTAGACTACGACATCTCTTATTAACCATATGGAAAATTCAACCAAGTCAGGGACTTCCTGCATGTACCACCCGACCATAGATTGCCTTGAACCAAATCTTTCTTTCAATCAATCACCCTTGTGCCATATTCCAAGCGTGAATGTTAAATCTCATGGGATAAACCAATCCATAAACAACCAAGGGAATACAGAGGTTTAACCACCTCCGCCGTCACCATACCGTGATCTCACCTAAACTGATATTGAAGTCACAAAAACAAATTGAACTTGGAAGACCCAAAATTCCTTCACCATCCCTTGAAGAATTTTCATGTCTCCACCCACCTATTGACGGATTCCCATAGAAAACCATCTCTATCCAAACCCTTGGGATTTTCTTGATACTACCTCACCTAGATCCAAAACCTTCAGACAATCCAAAGCTCAACTAAGAAATAATGCCATCATACCATTGTTGTCCGAAAATGGAAAGGAAATTAGACTAAAACCATTATCAAAACCCAGAAAAACCCATGTCGATGACAACAAATAAACCAAATACACACATGCATATACCATGCATGCCAAAACCAACTAGGAAAGCACACATGCAACCTATTACATTCAAGTGTTCCCATTGAAGCTGCTTGATAGAAACTTTCCTTTCTTGACCCTTGCTTTCCATTGTTTTCCTTGTCTTTGCTTTAATTTCCTTTTCCTTCCTTTGCTTTCCCTGTCCTTCCTTTGCTTTCTTGATTTCCTTCTCCTTTTGGTGCTCCTATTCTCTCTAAGACTAATTCCAAAACTGAAGTGACAAAAGGCCCCAAACTAATGCTTTGATGTCTTTTTATTATTGATGCCTCCAATTTCTTCATTTTCCTTAATTTTTCTTCAATTTCTTCCTCACATGCAATCTTTGGCCTTTCACCTTCCTTTTCTCCTATTTTCCTTTATTTTCAGAAATAAAATACCAATAATGCCTTTTTTCCTTTTCAAATTCTTTGTTGTTACCTTTTCCATCATAATGAATAAATTAAATTAATTTTATATTAAAATTCATTAATCCTCTCTAAACATATAACTCACCAATATATCATATACAATAATACAATAATATTTTAAGCAAGATTAAAAAATGTTAAAAGAAAAAACACATTCAAAATAAACAAATGAAATTAACTTTATATTAACATTCATTAATCTTTCTTAAACATATAAGTCGCCAATATATCATTTACAATAATATTTTACCCAATATTAAAACATGTTTAAAAAAAAAACACATTCAAAATGAACAAATTAAGTTAACTTTATATTAATATTCATTAATCCTCGCTAAACATATACATTCATTTGCATAATGACCATACTTCCTACAGATATGACATTTGACTTGAGATTTATCATTCCTTTGACCTTGTGCTTTATTTTGGCTCGGGGCTTGACTTGTACTTTATTTGCTGCTCTTTCCACTTCAGCTTGAAGGGTTGCTTCTTCCACCTCTGTGTGGGTTTGTTCCTCGTCTGTGTGAGCTTCTTCCTCTTCTTCTAGCATAATATCTTCCTCTGCCTCTACCTTGACCAAAGGAAACTTGTGTCTTGAAGGGATGCTCCAATTAGGAGCTTCTTTCTCTATTCAAACTATGTACATGAGAAATCAGCAATGCATGAAGCTCATCCACTGAGAATTGTGAGAGATCCC
Source organism: Pinus taeda (assembly GCA_000404065.3). NCBI lineage: Eukaryota > Viridiplantae > Streptophyta > Pinopsida > Pinales > Pinaceae > Pinus > Pinus taeda. Next base: position 173,684 of record APFE030296333.1, read on the forward strand.
TTGTCTCTTCTATGGCCACAACAATGGGATCAAACCTTGATGGAAAACTTCTCAAAACTTTCTCAACTATTCTCCTTTCTTTAAGTGTCTCACCATGAGACATGATTTGAGTAACCAACCCAATTACATGTGTAAAAAATGAGTCCGCATTCTCAGACTCTTTCATACAAAGTGTTTGAACATTACTCTTTCATACAAAGTGTTTGAAGGTCTCTTCTCAACATTTGCAGTTTTGTTGTCTTGACTTTTGCCATGCCTTGGTAGGCTGTCTGGAGGGTGTTCCATGCTTGCTTGGACTTCGTTACTACTGTAACCCTTGGCAAAACACTTTCATGAACTGCTTGAAAAATGTAGAAGAGGGATTTTTCATCCTTCTTCATGTTGTCCCTCAAAAAATCCCTTTCTTCTTGAGACAAGGCATTGTACGTTGTTGCATCTGCCAGTTCTTGAAAACCATTCTCCACCAAATCCCAAATGTCTTTAGAAGAAAATAGGGCCTTTATGGTAATGGTCCAATAATCATAATTTTTTCCATTAAACTGAGGTATATGACTATTATTCAAGCTTTGTGCTTGACGTTTCCATTTCTGAGTGTAAAAAAACTTTCTACCTGCTCGTAAATACGCTCCAAAGGAAAAACGATTTTCCCTCAAAACAATTCTTTTGACTCCTATTATTATCTAATTTTAAACTCATAGCTAAGCAAGACACCAAATTATGTAACAATAAGTTATTTTTTAAAAATATTTTCCAAATTAATATATATTAACATAATTATATTAATAAATGTGGTTGATATATAATGAAAATTATCATTGTTTTAATTTATAATATAAATATTTGTTATATTTCATATAATGTCATTTTTTATTGGAGAATTGCATTAATTACATTAGATAAATGTGAAAACAATAAACAGTTTTAAAAATATAAATAATTAATGTTTAAAAATCATTATAATTGATATAAAAAATCTAATAAAAAGTATTATATAATCCTAAAATAAAATCTTTAGATTAAAAACATAATTTACCCGGCAAAATCTTATTTAAATTACAAATTTTTCACACTCATTTAAGTAAATTTTTCTTTTATTAAATTACGTTATCTTTAAATATAAAAATATAAGAGAAACATTATATTAATAACTATATATAATTTATGCCAACTTATTTTGTATAATATTAGGAAGACTTTGCACTTCTGCAATTAGATGAATTGAACCGTATATCCACGCAAGGTGCGGCGTTATAGTGCTGGGCGTGCGTCGCAAAATTTATTGGGAGGTGTATTGACGTAGCTGTGCCCGTGGTTCAATGGAATCTAGAGGTTGTGTCGTAGCTTAGGAATTAAATTAAAAGGGTCCCCCCCTGTGCGAAATGAGCATCTTTCGAAAAATTCTAAGACCAATTCCATGCCATAGCTGCTCCTTTTTCTATATTTTGGTTTTTGAAGTTGAAATTTGGCAATAATTTTAATAAATTATTAAA
>APFE030296333.1:177655-229295 GCA_000404065.3 Pinus taeda
ATAAAATATTAATTAAATAGATTTTAATGTTAGAACATATTAAATTATAGGGTTTTTGAGCTATATAATGCGGGAAGGACTTCTTTGTGACCAAAACTTATCCATAAACTAATTTTAAATTTCACAAAAAATTCATATGTAAGGTCCTTCCATTACTAATAAGGTCGGTAACTCAAGTTACAAAAGAAAGTGTGTATTTTTTAATTAAATTGTATATATATTTATATGTCATAATAATTTTTTTTTTAACATAAAATTTATTCATATTTCATATAAATAATGAAAATAGATCCATATTATTTCTATATGTTAATAATATTTTACATAGAATTTGTATCATGTTTTTGGCTTTTCATAATACATGAAAACAAAATACATTAATTATTAAATAAATGATAAGTCTTCCAAAATGGAAGAAGAAATCATCGTATCTTAAACATTCATTCCATGTAACATAAAGTTTAGAGGTTAATATTGGATCCATTCGTTTGCAGAATACTTTTTTTCCATTTGAGAAATATTTGATAGTATTATGAAATCATTAAATGATCACAGCATGAGGATTTATTTCCATTTCCTCTTTTCTATAACTTATTTGGTGACGTCAGAGATTCTTACTAATGATGGAGAGCAATCTGCCTTTTCTTTTGACTCATATATTGTTGACCCCACTAGAATGCTTTCTTTTTAAATCTCTGATTCTATAACTTGAATAATCTTGCTAATTTTGAATCATTTATCTTAGTTCCAAATTAATTATCTTAATTACCCCAAACAACTAAAATTAATCTCTTTATGTACTCGGAGAATATTTCATCAATACCATAATTTTACGTGCAAAATATTCCAAGGGAATTTATATATATCCTAAAACGAAAAACCTAGCATAATTTCTATTTGAGTTTTTAAAAAATACGATGCAATTTCCAATACTTAATAAATTACATACAATTTCAATTACTCAATAATACAGTAATATCTATATTACTTTAAAAACATGAAAAAGAAGGTGATGCCATTGGATCTCAAACTTAGACAAATAAATTCAAAAAGCATGAAAAAGAAGGCGATGCCATTGACTCTCAAACTTAGTCAAATAAATTCGATTTAATATTCAAATAGCGTCCCTATCAAGGAAAGATACCAGAGTATTGTGTCCATAAGTGATTGGCCATAATTACCAAAATTCCTACTATTTGAACTAAGGATTCTTATTGTTGCCATTGCATATTGCATGAAACAAATCAAACTATGCATATTTCATGAAACAAATCAAACTATGCATATTGCATGAAACAAATCAAATAATACCTTTCCAACCTATAGAAAGACTTAAAATATTTTTTTCAACCATAGTCCAAACAAACAAAACAAAGTGTTCTTTCACATTGTCCAAACAAAATTACTACAAAGCATAGTGTTCTTTCACACTATCCAAACAAAATTACTTCGTGCAAAACAGAGTGTTCTTTCATACTTTCCAAACAAAATTATTACAAAATAGAGTGTTCTTTCACACTATCCAAACATAATTACTTCTTGCAAAATAGGTTGGTGTATTGTAGAGTGAACATTAAAATAATAATAAATTATCTAAACTCATTTCAAAATGAAGTATTGGTAAAATCAAGTATCTTCCTTAAAAAATTATTCCATAATAATATTTTTTTACAAAAATAATAACTTTAAACTACATAATACAAATGGATAAATCATAAAATCTCATTTGCCAAGAATGCATATAAAAAATTACCAACATTATAAAAGAATACCAAGATTAACAATACTTTTGGCAATAATGAAAACTTCAAACTACATATTGAAAAGGGAGAAATCATCAACTCATATTTTTCAGGAATGTATATATAGTAAAAATTACAGAGGATTACCACACTAATTTATCTTGTAAAGTTTTATAGTAAAAGTTGCAAAACATTACCACACTAATTTATCTCAAGCATTAACCAAAGTAAATGTAACAAACCAATATATACACCCATCAAGCTAAAAGCATCATCCACCTTTGCATTTAATGATAAGACTCTCTAAATTAGTACACTCAAGTTAGTAAATTATCCACCTTTGAATTTAATGATAAGACTCTCTAAATTAGCACACTGACATTAGTAAACAAAAAAATAAGGAGAGATATATGCTTTTCTTTTCTGCAAAATTCTAAATTAGCACACTGACATTAGTAAATTAGCCACCTTCGCATTTAATGATAAGACTCCATTACCTCGTTATCCACTCATGACCCATTTAAATGAAAAATTACTAATTAGAGCCGCTATTCACCCATCAGTTAAAAAAAAACATATTCTTGTAGTTCTATAATCTCAACATATGTATAACCAAAAGAAATGAGTGGTAAACCATTGACTATGATCAAATCTTTTATAACAACCAGAACTATTTTAAAGGTAAACTAGCTACATGTTCATCCAAGAAATGTTAATTAAATAAAAATATAATCATTCTACTTTGTTCAGTAGCTCTGCTCGCCAAATCCACACACAAGTGAGATTTACCATCGAACCATATCCATTGGAAACTTTTTTCCTTAGAACCCCTGAGCTCTATGGGTTCACAAACAATACCAACTTCAACAATAGTGAGAAATTTTGGCCAAACTAAGGAAGATATCCTATATTCGTCTCACACCACTTAGTCTCAATCAACAAGGATAAATTACTAGAATTTTAATTTAGGAATTGGGTAGTCATTTTGGCACCATTTTCCTACTCTTTCTAATCTTCCCCTTATGGGGGAAAAATCCTTCAACATTTAAAAGCATGGAATGGAGTGACACCTCACCCCCTTCATGCAAAAATTAACCAATTTTTTATCTATTAAAAATTGTAATATTCACCACCCCCTAAGGTAGAACCTCTCCAAATTTTCCCCTTTTATCTTATTTTATTTAAGTACCTAAATTATCTAATATTCATCGCCCATGTGTTTACTTAAGGATATTTCTTATTATTTATTTTTTAAAAGTAGATAACTAATATTTTGCATTAAGATAATATTTATTTTGAATAATCCTCTAAAGTGGGTAAATTTGATTTAATTCAACTTAACGTTTAACTTAGATTAATTCACCTAGTTGATGTAAGCCCTTAAGTGGTGCTTTTCAGTCAGAGAATAGGGATTCCACACCCCTATTGTACACCTCTCCTCACTTTTCAAGACACCAAACCCTTTCCCTGTACTTAGGACTCCACATCTTGGTAGAATCAAGAATCCACGCCTTGTTCTATTCCAAATATCCAAGTCTCCACACCTTGATCTTTCGAAGGTTAGGACTCTGCGCTCTAATATTTCCAATAGATTCTCATTTATTCCTCTTTCAAGAGACATGGTTTTATTCAAGGTATTGGTTATGAGCTCATATGCATATGATGATCTATTGGCAAGGCCTTGTTTTCCGAGATATGCACATCATAACCTCATAGATTAAAAGCATCAAAAAAATTCATAATGAATTTAATTCAATCACATTTTACCCAAATGTATACATGACCTCCATAGTCATTTGAGAATCATTCTCGACAATAACTAAGTTCCTTGCCAAATCCTGATATATACAAGGCCAAGGATGTATAATCATATACATCATAAATCATCAACAAAATTATTGTCCGTTAACTAATCCACATAGTAGCTTCCAAAAAATGGCATAATCTAGATATAAAACAAAAGGAGATGTAAATCAACATAGATATGATACACATAATCAATCACATAGCCACAAATAAGAGGAAACATAACTATGTATATAAAATATATAACAGTATTGCCAAATCAAGTGATCGATCTAAGTCCATAACATATAAGGCTGTCATATATAATCCGTCAAAACATCACCCTCGATAGGGGTCATAAAAATGTACTAGGCTAAATGGGATGCTACATACTCCCCCTCTTGCAGAAAACTTGGCCCGGAGTTTTATCAAACAAAAAGGGAAACTAAAGACGCATAGAAGATGCATCGTCCCAAGTGGCAAGGACTATACAGGTCCTATTGGACCTTTACATGGTCCACCATGCAAGGACTTAGCTGTCGAGTTCGATGACCCAAAAGGTAAATTGGTTTTGCCTTCAGAGCCCCCTCATCTCTGTAACAACCCTGGCTAAAAAATAAGGTAAAATATATAAATACCACAGATGATGGGACACTTATTCCAAGTTGAATGGTGGGGAAAACATCCTCGTGGGTGTTGATTCGATTTAGTATGGATAAGGAAATTAGCAAAGGAAATGGCTAGGGCTTTGGAAAGGCAAAAAGGCATTTTGACACATTTATTTATAAAAATAATGGAAATTAGGAGAAAAGGAAGGTGAAAGGTCACAAGTTGAATGTGAGGAGGAGATTGAAGGAAAATAATGTAAAATGAAAAAAATAGAGGCCTCATTTATAAAATGGCTTATGAGGATCAGTTGGTAAGCTCTTGTCTCGGGCTTGGTCAATGTAACCTTTTGTTAGTTTAGTTTCAAAGCTCTCTCATTATTCTCTCTCTCTCATACTCTTGGAGACTTAGATTTTTCTTGGATCACTTTTGAAGCCACTAGGACAGTATTCCCAAAATTCAGCTTGGAATACATGTCCCATGACCTTGGTTTTAATTTTCCTTTATTAACTTCATTACATGAACTTTGAACTCAAGGTTGTTACAGACCCCTCCCCCTTAGGGGAACACCGTCCTCGGTGTTGTTACAGACCCCTCCCCCTTAGGGGAACACCGTCCTCGGTGTTCTATGACACCTACAACCAACAAAACCATTAAAAACCAAAAGCATAATGCTTATGGAGCTTTAGAACTTAGCTCGTTGTAGTATTTACAATGAACAACCTACTCAAAAGAAAAAACTATCATGACAACCATACCACTTATTGGAGCTTTATAAACAACTCATTATGGTATTTATAATAGCAACCATACATAAATATGTACAAATACCAAAAACTCATTTTCCTCCACCGATAAACAATGAAGGATACATAGCCTACATCTGATCAACCATCTTCCATGTAGCTTCATCGGGCCCAAAGTGCTTTTAGTGCACTTTAACTTGCTCGATTGGTCTGTTCCAGAGCATGAGTTGTTTCTGCTACAATTTTCACTGAGGTTCCAACTGGAATGCTTCTTCTAGTTCCACCTGCAATACAGACCGATCAATAACTTGATCAACATCCTTTACATATCTTTTAAGAAATGAAACATGGAAAACATCATGGAATTTCATTGTCAGAGGCAATGCAAGTTTGAAGGCCACTAGTCCAATCCTCTCAAGGATCTCGAAAGGCTCGCAATATTTTGGTGCCAACTTGGCACTCCCCAATCCTTAAGGAGATCCTCTTGGGCTTTATGTGAAAATACACATGCTCCCCAACCTAAAACTCCAAAAATTCTTTATGTTGGTCTGCATAACTCTTCTGTTGGTCTTGTGTTGCCTTCAGATTCTTCTTTATAACCTGCATTTCCTATTCCATTTCTGCCAGCATATCTAGTTCAAAAAGTACCTTATTCACTGGATCACTCCAGCTAATGGAAGTATTACAACTCTATCCATATAGTGCCTCAAAGGGACTCATCCTCAATGATTCCTGTTAATAATTTTTGTAAGCAAACACAGCCAATGGAAGGTACTCCTCCCATATCCCCTGCTGGTGCATGACATACATCTTCAGTATATCCTCCAGAATCCTGTTGACCCTCTTTGTCTATCCATATGTCTACGGATGATAAGTTTTACTAAAGGCCAACTCTGTCCCCAAACCTACAAACAACTCCTTCCAAAACTTGGAAGTGAACTTAGCATCCCTATCCGACATAATATTCTTCGAAACACCATGCAACCTCATGATCTCCCTGATAAAGACCTATGCCACCTCACTAGCTAAATAAGTAGGCTTCACTGGAATGAAGTGAGCTACCTTTCTTAACCTATCGACCATAACCATGATAAAGTCATGTTGCCTCGATGTCCTTGGAAGACCTGTAATGAAATCTATGGAAATGACCTCCCATTTCCATTCTGGAATCAAAATAGGCTAAAGCAACCCACTTAGATGCTTACACTCTACTTTCACCCATTGACAGTCGAAAAATATAGCCATAAAATCTGCCACTTCCTTCTTCAAATTCAGCTAATAGTAGAACTTCTTCATTGTTGTCAATGTCTTCTGATATCCTGGGTGACTTGAATATGGCTTGACATAAAACTCCCTCAAGATAAGCTTCTTGAGTTCATTTTTGTCTGACACATAGATCTTGTCTCTGAATCTCACCAAACCATCTACTGTGAGATGATAATCCACATCTTCATCACTTGTACCCTGTTGTAACATGTGCATAAGCTCCCTATACCAGTCATCCTGTTGTCTAGACTTTAAGGTCCGACTTGTAAATCTATCCCATATGAGCTCACAGCTACAACATGGTTCATCTACACTCTCTTGATGAGAGCATCTAAAATCATGTTCTCCTAACCCTTAATGTATATGATCTCAAAGTCAAACTCACTGAGCATGGCCAACCACCTAACCTTCCTGGAATTCAAATTCGGTTGGTTAAATAGATATCTCAACCCACTGTGATCGCTCATCAATACAAACCTCCTACCAAGAAGATAATGCCTCCACATCTTCAAGGCATGAATAATAGTTGTCAACTCAAGATCACGAGTCACATAGTTCTGCTCATGCTCATTCAGTTTCTTGGACTCATAATACACCACCTATCCCTCTTGCATCAAGACTCTACCAAGTCCTCTTTTGCAAGCGTCTATACACACTACGAACTCTTTATCTAGATTTTTAATATTAAGAACTACAAAATTTGTCAACAACTACTTCAACTGCTCAAAACTGTCTACACATTCCTCCATCCATTCGAATTTCTTACCTTTTCTTTGTAATGATGTGATAGGATATACGATTTGTGAGAATTTCCTGATGAACCTACTGTCGTAACCTGGTAACCCCATGAATGACCTTACTTCATCCACATTCCTAGGAGCTTCCCACTCCAAGATAGCCCTTGTCTTTTCTGGATCCATTGTTATGTCATCCTTGGAGACAACAAGTCCCAAGTAATGTACCTCTTTCTGAAAGAAGACACGCTTGCTAAGCTTGGAATACAACTGAAGCTCTCTTACCAATCTCAATAATGTTGCTAAATGTTCAACATGATTTTCCTCATTCTTAGAATATATCAATATATCATCAATGAATACAATCACAAACTTGTCCAGATAAGGGCACAAAACACTATTCATCAAGCATATAAAAGTATTTGGGGAATTAGTTAAACCAAAAGGAACCAAGAAAAACTCATAATGCCCATACCTGGTCATGGGAGTAGTCATGTAGATGTCCTCCTCTTTCATGCGTACCTGATGGTATCCTAATCTAATATCAATCTTTGAGAACACTGTTGCTCCTTTCAACTGATCAAACAAGTCATCAATCCTCGTCAATGGGTACCTGTTCTTGATTGTGACCTTGTTCAGCTGCCTGTAATCAATGCACAACTTTAGAGTACAATCATTCTTCTTTACGAACCATACTGGTGCACCCAAAGGTGATACTCTTGGCCTAATATATCCCTTATCAAGGATTTCCTTTAGTTGTAACTTCAACTCTACTGACTCTGGTGTGCTCATCCTGTAAGGAGCCTTTGATACTGGTGCAACTCTTGGTACCAACTCAATAGAAAAGTCCACTTCCCTATGGGGAGGCAAATTTTGAATCTTTGTTGGAAACACATCCTGAAACTACTATAATATAGGGTACCTCTTAAATATTTTTGCATCCTCATCATCCTTACCCTTGTCACTGGAAATATGAACTGCAAACATTACACATCCTTTCCTGCAACTGTGCTTAGCCTGCATAGTTGTGACCATCCTAACTAATGCAAGCTTCTTCATTCCCCACAAGATTCTTCTTTCCCCATTATCATCCAAGCACTCAATAGCCTTTTCATAACTAGTTTGATCCTGTGAAGGTATACCCAATCCATACCCAAAATCATACTATATGATCCCAATGGAAATATATTCATATGTCCTATTATACGCATACCATTCAGCTCGAATGCATAGGCCCTTACCCAATGATGGGCTCTCTTACACCAACCAAGACTCTTGATGCACTTCATTTCTCAAGCCACAACTATCCACCAGGTTAGGATTAACATAACTATAATTAGATCAAGTACAAATCAAAATAGAAACAACTTGACCATATAGCGTACCTTCCATCTCAATAATAGATGCCTAATGATCTGCCTGCTTGTTGTCCACAACTGCATAAATCCAAGGAATTCTATGACCAACATCCCCAACTGTTTGCGCCTCCTCGGCACTATAGATATGAGGCCTACAACCCTAGTACAATGGAAAATCCTTCTTGAGATGATCTTTGACACATATTTGACACTGTAACGATCCCATACCATCACCTATATTTTGTTGCTCTCCAAGCTGCGGCCCATGTCCCTTCTCAACTGCATTAAACTTCTTGTAAGGAGCAACATTTTCTTTCTCACTTGCATCATGAGTTCTTCCCCACTTCGGTGGCCACTTCCCTTTAACTTTCTCATTCCCCTTCAAACACTAGTACAAAATGGCTAATTAGTTACTAAAAAAATGACTAAAATTTGCATATAAACAACCATTTTTCAGTCAGTGACCAATAGTGGCTAATTTACAGTATCTTATAATGTGACCAAATTTTAGTCGTATTTAGATTAGTCATTAATTGGTCGTCTCAATTTTATCGTCTAGTAGTATATTTAGACATAAATTTTGTCATTAATTGCCACAATTAATGACCAAATACATAACAAAATATACTACTACATGATCACCCGAGAAAACCAATTAATGACCAAAATGTTGGTCGTGTTAGTCATATATATGAAAATCTTAGTCATTGTTTGAAACCAATTAGTGACCAAAGATGTAACACCTCTCCTTTGTGTGCTAAATTATTGTAAACCTAACTTGAGTTAAAGCTAGGTGTGATACCCTCCATTTTGGGTTAAACTATGCTAAACCTAAGCTGAGGAAAGCTAGGTGATATGTAATATGAAAAGAAAAAGTGTTATTAAATAAATTAATAAAATAAATCACTTGGAGGGTGGAGCACCAAGAGAGAGGAGATTCTTGCCAAATCCCATTGAGGAATGGGATAGAGATGAATCTTTCACGATAAAGCTTCTAGATGTGATTCTAGATAAGCTTGGATGGATTGGAGATACATCGGATGGATGGGAGATAAAAATACATTGGACATAAAAGCTTTGTGGGAGATAAAGGCAAGATTTTATGAGGAAAAGCCTCGTGGGAGATAAAGATGACCTTTTCTGAAAAATACCTAGGCAAATGGAAAAGTCCATAAAAGCGGGACGCCGCTAATGCAAACTAAATCATTAAAGAGGGTATTAAATACCTAGTTCATTGATTAATTGAGGACAGTTGATCCATGGCAAGAACCTCGGCTCGGGGGGAATCCGAGGTGATTCATGGTTGGTTGGTGGTGCTCTGCTCTCCAAGTGATGTTTTAGTGGGATTCATTTGCGTAAAATGTTCTGTATGATGTTTCTTCCCTCTCTGTCTAAATTTGATTTAGTGTATGAAAGAAATTGCATGAGTTTCCTAGCTATGAATGAATGAATGAATGAAGGAATTGTATATAATCATTATGTATGATTAGATTTGCCTTTGTTAATGGCTTTTATGAGATTCCTTATATGGATGCATGTGATAGTATGGCTCATTATTAATTGCGGGTAAGGCTTAATTGGATAATTATGGTATAGATTATTTAGGTTAAGCGTCCAATGTTGTTCCTTTGACTAATCTTGCATAATATATATGATAACCATATTAATATGACAGGAAAGTTGGGTGGTAGAACTATGACTTATGTATGATGAAGGATTCCAGTTTATGCATGTGACTTCGACTGTATCACAGAGATAGAAGCCTAGTAGGCAGTTGTTATTTCCCTAGGTCTAGGGAGCTATCTTAATTAGTTATATTAAGTTTCTTGTGGGCTACCCCTGTATGGGTGTGTGAGACATCTACTGAATCTAAAATGTGATCATTATCATGTTAGGGAATATAGGATTCCTCTGATGTTAAGTGATACTCCTGGTTAGCTTGACAGACATATATGCTTAAGACCTAAATGCATATGGAACTGCTATGGAGAAAGACTACTAGTAATAATGTTTAGAATTTTCCATACCATGCATATCTCAAGACTTACATACAATATAGTTGGTTTAGCTACTCTGGCATGTTTCCTAAACCTTACCTTCACTAATCCTTCTGTCTATGCCAGAGGTATGATTCATGATCAGGCTAGAATAGATGCAAGATAACAATTGCATATAAACCTTGAAGAAGTTTTGATTTAAGCTTGAGGATTGATCCAAAGAGTATGTAAAGGGTTCATTGCCTTTATGATGTATTTTCAATTAAGATTTTGAGTATAGTAGCCGGGATGATCACCGTGTATGCAATAATTGGTTAAGTAGACGTTGAAAACCCCTAAAACTGAATTGTAAATAAAGGAAATTTTAAAATTTTGGAGCTTAGGGGATAATTTCTAGAGGTAGGCTGAAGAGGTACGTTGCAAATGGTATCAGAGCAAAGTTCAAAACCTGAGGCCTATGGACTAATCCACCTCCGAAGTGTTTTCATTGATGGGTTTTAAAGTCCCAAGATCTTAGAATATGAAGTGGATAGTATGAGGTTAAGATTTAGAATCAAAATCTAAAGTTTAAAATCAACAACCTTTCATACATGCATTATGGATTGATTTCCATGTGATGTATATATGTACATGATGGTTTATATCGTTAAATTTTAAATAGAACACTCGACCTCATTCGTAGTATTGAAATTTCAAGACAAATATATGTATTGGGCATAACCGTTAGTTAACAGTCAATACGTTGACTATCCAAGTAATATTACACCAGGAACAATCGGAAAAATAACACGACAAGGAAGATGGGTGTTTAGAGTGATTTCCAAGCACGTTTTCAATCCAGTTTTTACAAAGCACCGTCCAATGCCAAAATTGTCGATCGTACTAATGCAAAGAAGAACAATTTTATTGTTAATGGGAGCATTAAAATCTGTTTGATCAAGTTATTATCATAATGGCTTCTGGTTGTTGTGTGAGAAATATAGTGGTGCTCATTTGTTAGTTATCATTCCTTTTGCCCTCTGTTCCCCGTCGCCTTCTAAAGTAGCTACAATGTGATATGAAGGTGATAAAATGACCAAAGGAGAAGCTTGAATATGTTTTATGGCATCTTTTGGCCATATAAAGGAGTGTTGCAAAACAAATGCTTCTGCCGAGACTTAGAAGTAATAACAGCGGGTTTCGATGCAGATTCATGGATGGATCATAATCCAACCATCTCAGTAACTTGCATATAGTCCAATAGTATGTGGTTATGCAACTTGTTTGTAATCATTCTTTAACTACCATAGACGTATAAGCCATGCCAAAGCATAGATAGTGGCTTTCATTTGATTTTATGGAGAAAATCACGTTAGTAAATGTTGCTTCCTATTTTCGGTTTGCTTTACCACATGCGTGAAGGAACAAAAACTGAGGAATGGATAATATCATTTGGGGCATTATTATCATGAGTGTGGGTAGAGGTTATCATACAATGTGTCAATAAGGATAGGTGTAAATCATAACACAAAAGCTCAGTTGTTGTTGTTCCACTGCATTGCAGGCAATTATGTGAGTTGGCAACAGAGCCAATGACACTGTCCATAGAAGATTACAGGGAAAAAACTGTAGTCATTGTTTATTTATTCAACTGTCCGTTGGTAGCGTAGGTTCCAACTTGGGGTGATCATTATCCTAATTTGAGTTAAGAAACATCCTCACGATCTGATAAAAATCTAGGATAATGCTTATCCTGATCGTCTAATATGCAGAGAGTACACATTGGTAAATCCTGTAATAAAATATCTAGTGCTGTAGCTGTGAGTATCTCTAGCTCCTTGACATGATCCTTTGTTGTCTTATAGAGAAAAAGAATGAGGGAAGCCATGTTAAAAGCTAATATTATACATTTTTGTCGTAGTCTGGTAGCCGTGGAGAAGATGCTCCAATTTGCAGTACGTCGCTTCAAAAATAAACGAAAATGCAGTCAAGGCCACAACAACCTTCGATTACTTTACCTCCGATACCATGCGGAAGGTGATAGGATGTAGCAAAGGGTGCTCAGAATTTCTAGTGCGATCTCATAGAAATGGAAAAGATCACCTGTTTCTAGTTATTGTCAAGTCTTTTTTTTTAGGTTGATCATGATATCGAATTGGAGTCGTAAATTATGATCCTATAACCTAATACGGATTATCAATGGTATATATAAATATTTTTATTATTCTGTTGACTATATTACACTTTAAGTGTTTTTGTTTTTCTTTTAACCCAAATAAGTTGAGTTTCGACAAAGAAAAATAAAATGGGGTTTGTAGTTATCCAGGAAGGTCTGTTCATGTATCTTCTCCATGTATAAATTATTGATTGGAAAATTCAGCGATTTTGGTTGCATGTGGACCATCTAATGTTTTTTTTTCGGCGATTTTGATATAATGTCAATATTTTCATAACATGGAGTAGCGTACGGCATGACATATGAATGGATTCAATCTAAAAATCTCAGGGTTAAACATCCCTTCGGTTATTGTCAGGACCGAGGAACTCAATTGGCAAATTCTTCGGTGTTTCGACAGCAATAACAAATAGCTTGTACCAGATAAATGGACTCGATGAGAAATTACATGATAGAAAACTCGAAGTTATTTCATTCATCCACGCAATTGTGGAAATGGAAATGGAAATGTTGCAGTGGCTCTTCAACAATGTGGTTATCCCCATGAATAAAATCTCTGGCATTGCTGCTGTAAATAATACCAGAACAATATTTTAGCATAGCCATTCATGGTTAAGTTATAGAACTTAAAAGTGTGTTGATTGTGGTGCTTGAAAAATTTAATGTGAATTCTCATATTCCGCCTTTGAAATATCACAGTTATAAAGCATGACAATATATTAAAGAATTCACTATAATTTTGAATTTTTTAGTACATATAAAAAAAATGTGCTACCACCATGCATTAGTGGATTGAATAAGTGTGGGCGCATTGTTTGTTTTGGGACGCCAATTCCAAAGAAAAATTATAACTGTATAAATAAGTCAAGATGGTATGGTAGGATATAACTCTAGCTCTAATTATGAGCATGGATGTATTGTACGTATGTATGGATTGTAACCTTTTAGTGACGCTTCATTTCTAAATATGAACAATGGTTTCTCTGGCGATTCAAAACCTCTTGGGCTGATACAATGCTTTCAATGATCTGTCTCCCCTCTGGTGGTTGACAGTAAGTGGTGGATTGACATGAGAAATCTTTGCATAAGCACGATGAATGAATTCATTTGTTTACTTGTATATTGACAATTTGATGTACAGTTATGGATGACCTATGTGCAAATATAAAACATATGAACTATAGATGAAATGTTTTGTTACTGGGTTGAATAGTTGTGAAAGAAAAAGGCCAGGTGGATCTAAAGCCACAACCTGGCCATTCATTAGTAGTTACATAAATTCCGAAAGAAGGGTATGTTCTTCTGATGTGTAAATTAAATGATAGTATGCAAGAGGAAATGCTTACCAAATATCTATAAATTTCATAAATTTCACCTTGACCATAATAACAGATCTACTTGAGATCTATTTTAACAAGTTTGTAGATGGAATGATGTGCTCGATTTAACCACTCTATAAATAGAATATTGTACTTCATTTAGTATAAAATTGGATCAGAAAGAATATAGTTGGAACCCTACAAAACTGAATCCTAGAATGCCATCTTATAGTAAGATTCACATCAGTGTGAAGACATATCTTATTTTCACATGACTTTTGTGTCTTAATCTAGGTACCTGAAGTTCAAGAGATTTCTTTCTAAGTGCCAAGTTTTAAATATTGATTATCAATATGCGCAGACCAAGAAAAAAAATTGAAATATGGATATTTCTCGAACATTAAGTAAAGCTTTAATCCAGAAAAAGGTTAAGTGAGTAACCATATAGGTCTAAGCAAAGTTGAATTAATTAAGTTTTGAATAACTAAGTTGCAAGGGGAAAAGGGAACCCCTAGAAAATTATATTGGAATAAATTAATCCAATAGGTAGGTAGCAATTGATGAAGTTAATGATATAGTCATCATGTTATCACAATACAAGCAAATTGACACTCGTACAAGTGCTATGAAAGGAATTGACTAAATAAAAGGATGATTGTATAAAAGAGGAAATGTTAAACCTTAGTAACGTGTTATGCAATGAAAAAGGTTCCGATGAACAATGTTAAGAATATAAAGATCATGTATCTCTATTGCATCAAAGAGTAGAGTTAGTAGTAAGTGGCATAGTAGGTAATTGTTATTGCTTGGGCCATAGAGCTATCCTACTCATGATAGCATATGCATGGACTATGATGCATAAGCAGAAATACTTATATTTATATTTTCTTTTCTATGAGCTGAACGTATATGGATGGGTGAGACCTCTTTTAAATCAGAACTTGATCATCGCTATGTTTAGTATAGAACATAGTATGCTTCTAGTGGATAACTATATAAATATTTATGCATAAGAAAATAACTGCTTAATTGGAATTGCATAGAAGAGTTAAATCCTTATGTATAATGATTTTCGTATATGAGCAAAGGCAATTTTCTACCTGCAATATGTTAGTGGGTTGATTTTTCATGTAAATCTCCAAATTAGTCATGCTTGAGCATGCAAAGATTGTGGTTTCGGAAGTGAAGGTAAATTACATATATATGCATGATAGAAACTAGATGTACATAAGGAAAACTTGGGCAAAATTGGTATTATGAACGACGAAGAGAAATTAGAAAGTTTTTGGTTAAAACCTCTAACACAATTTCTACCATTGGATCAACATCCCAAACCATGACATGTACCAGTTGATGAACCGTGTGGAAAACTATATTGGAATTGATTGTTCCAATAGGTAAGAGATTTAAATAGTGATTGGTGAATAAAAGAAAATCTCGCCTAATACCTGAAAGGAGGATTATATAATGGAGGAAGTCCATGGTCGTATCTGGGCTTACTTGTTGTGTAATATACCTATGCATTGTCATGGATAGCTTTTCATGTTGTTACCATAGTCTGGTTAAATAGTCATTAAGATAAACATGTTGAAAGGACAATACTTAATATCCACGCATACTAATGAGTTATATGAATTTACCATGCAAGCACATGCGGTGAAGTATTATAGGCTTGTAAGAATAATGTATTTATCAATTGGTTAATGATAGGATGGTCTTGGTGTCATGCATCCATATAAGAAAGAGCCTTGAGTCTAAATCGAGCTATACATCCATGGGTTGTTACGTGCCAACAATAAATAGGAAAAGTATGCACGAATAACTTATGATTATGTTTAAGAGACAGGTTGAACAAGGAAACTGAAGGTTATAGTACAAGACTATATAATTGTACAAATTGTCGTTGAAATTAATCCTTTGATTAATGCATCTACATACAATGTGATTTGTTCCTCGACTGGAAGAAAGTATGATTAAGGGGAAACTTACCTTTAATAGATTTACAAGATATATGCATCTTTCGATGGATATGCATAATGGAACCTATAAGTATCATTGAGTACAAACCATAATAATTAATGAAGCAGCACAAATGGTATGGTCCACTAGGTCAATTAAATGGTATTTAACAATCTATTTAAATAGATTGATATCATACAAATCAAAATGCATAGATTGTACCAAATTTTTTTGGGAGATTCTCTTATTGGATTGCATGGGTAATGTGTCTGGACAACATAAGAAATGTTGCCTAATTCACATAGGAATTCATAAAATGGATAACTTATCTTTTGGGTTAAGGGTGATTTAATGTTAAAGAGGAGCTAACATGTAAGTACCCTGAGATCATAAACACTTACAACTAAAAGGGGTGTAGGATTGAAAGTATAACTACACTAAATTATGCATGGCCAACAAGTTGTTGAGGCATACAAAGGGCAATAGTAAATCATATGGGATGAATTATTTAATAATGAAGTATGATTTGATCATTATTAAACCTCAAAATCTGTGAGTCAATAGTCTGCTTTAGAACATTAAGCAGAAGGTATGATTAAGATGAAAATATATACAATAATTGTGTTACAACCACATGAAATTTGAAAATGATTTACACTTGACAAAACTTTCTCTGATTACATAAATGAACCATACTCATACAAATTCCTTGTCAATTGAGTCCAATTGATTAATTGCTAGAAAAAGATAAAGGAATGTTTGGCATGATACTAATATGGTAGAAAAATATGTGGACAAAGTTTTTGTCATGCAGGTGATACCATGGGAATGGTATGATGGGCTATAGCACAGATGGTACTATGTACAACAGTACATACGGTACCCGTATGACTACATATGTTACATGATTGAAATATGATATGTATATCAGTGTGTATAATACACATTGTGTGAAAGTATGCATGAAGAAATTGGATAGATGTGTGCAGGTATACATGAAGACATTGGGTAGATGTATGGCAGGACAACTGACTAGGTGGTTGCACAGAAGAAGAAAATTAAGAAGTGGTTCAAAGATAAGTAACCATGGTTACTTATCCTTAAATGAAACATTATTCATGTAGTAGTTGTTGTTTATGTGAACATATTTTTGTACATTATTTTAAGTCTTTTTTTTGTATTTGGAGATTTTGTTTTTCCATATGTTACATATTTAAGAATGAATTGTCACTTTTAAAGAGGACACACAAGGTTGCTAGCTGTCACAAACCATCGTAAGAGTAAAAATTAAATGTCATTTTCCTACTACATGGTTCTGTCAACTAGGTGTTTCGAAAATTACAAGTGAAAGCCATCAAACTCCTTGCTGAAATCAAACTCTCGGTGAAATTTTCGTAAATATAAGGATGCATAAATTCCTTAACTTGCCAGAACTCTATTAAAATGACATTTTTTAATACTAACTTAATATGACATGTCATGAACTTTCTTTTGAATAAAACCTTGAATGTGTTTTTAAAAATGATTCGTACATAGATAATCTACCATAAATTTAAAAATGAACACATATTTAAAACATGGTAAATGCTTAGAATTTTCATTGTATACTGAATATCAGTACATTATGATATGAAATAAGGCAACATTTTTCATCCCTGTGGTGGAAAATAAGCTCGAGGGTAGCAACTAAGAGCCATGGACTGTTCTATGATTGAGAATGTTGCTGTAATCAATGCTTGACTGGCTACAATGGCTGCTAAAGTGGCAACAATGAACATTGACCAATACACAAGCTGTAGTATTGCTTTGTAAAATGTAGAGCCTATGTCCCCTGGGTTTTTTATCAAATAAGTCGCTTGTCTCATATATGTGATAAGCAGAGATGGGTAAACCAACACACAGAAAGCAAGCTTCAACAAACAACCCAAATTTCTCATTATGGTACTAAAACTTGAGGATGAAGCACACAGGTTTGATGAAATAGTAATAATTCTATCCTTGATATATAGCTTGGACCTAGATTGATTTCCTGTTCAAATGGCCCAAGTCTGCAAACATGGCCTCGACACCTGGATCCAGTCAGAACAAAACACTGATGTTAGTGTTTCTATTTGTATAGCTTTAACATAAATAATTGGGATGAAGTTATGAATTTTGTTTGAGAAAATCATTGGTATGGATTTATCAGTTGAGTTAGAAAACAGTTCCAAGTATACTATATGATAAAATGAGACACATATCATCATGTGAATAATCAATACCTGTTATACATAAGAATACACCTCCAAACACCACTAATCCTTATTAGTGATATTCATGAAAGTAATAGTATATATAATATGGGTTGAATGCCTTGAATGCTCCAAAATAATATTTCACAATATTATATTGTCCTATCATGATGTTGGTCACGAACCAGGCAATCATTATGGGTGAGAACATGAAGCTAACTTTACTTGCACCGAGTACTTACACTCTAGATGAAACACCAATGTATTCAAAATGCTTCTCTGAGTACTCCAGGTGAAATTCATAGCACTCAGTGCCATTCATCTTATCAAAATTTCACCTGTTTAAAACAGCTCGGACACCATCATCATACTCAGAGAAGCATTTTGAATACATTGGTGTTTCATCTAGAGTGTAGGTACTGGGTGAATAAGCGGAGAGAGTTTGGTTATGCTCTCAAAGATTATCCCAAAGAAGAACATGGAAGTATCCATGATATAGGTGTTCTAAATTCTACATATTGCAGGTTTGTTCAGGTGGATCCTAATATTTATGTTCGTCGCTTGCTGGAGTGCAAAAATAGCAAAGCCCTAGCAGAGGGCAAGAGGGTTCATGGCCATATAGTTAAAACCGGATTTGAGCCAAGCATCTATTTGTGGAATTGTATGATTGACATGTATGTGAAGTGTGGGAGAATTAAGGATGCATGCCAAGTGTTTGACACAATGCCTGAACGAGATGTTTGTTCATGGACTACGGTTCTTACAGATTATGTAAAATGTGGGTATGTGGAAAATGCACGGTGTCTGTTTGACAAAATGCATGAACGTAGCATAGTTTCCTGGAATGCAATGATTGCGGCATATGCCTGATGTGGTGATCAGGTTGAAGCCATGGATTTATATGGCCAGATGCAATGGATGGGCACGAAACCTGATGAGTTCACCTTAGCCAGCGTTGTAAGTGCATGTGCAAGCGTGGTGGATTTAGGATATGGGAGGAAGATTCATGGACAAGTTGTTAAGCTTGGATTTGAGTCAAATGTATTTGTTGGGACTGCTCTTGTTGATACGTATGCCAAATGTGGGAGAGTAGATGGTGCACGCCAAATGTTTGATTTAATGCTGATTTGAAATATTGTTTCTTGAACTGCCATGGTTGCAGGATATGCCCAAAATGGGCAAGCGGATGAGGCCACAAGGTTTTTTAATCAAATTCACCAGACCGGTATGAAGCCAAATGATTTGACATTTGTCAATGTCGTTAATGCGTGTGCTATTCTCATTGATTTGAGGTTTGGCAGACAGGTCCATGCGTACATTATCAGAAGTGGATTCCAGTCCCAAGTTTCTGTGTGCAATGCTATTGTTACAATGTATGCCAAATGTGGAGGCATAAAAGATGCACAAAAAGTTTTCGAGAAGATGATTGAGCTTGATGTTGTCTCATGGAATGCAATGATTGTTGGTCATGCTCAGCATGGGGATGGGGTGGAAACCTTGAGACTTTTTGAGCAAATGGTCGATTCCAACCACTACTACTATAACCTCTTGGCTAGGCGCTTAGATATGACCATTCTGCATATATATGTGAATTGGGGTGACGTGAACCAAAATCCTCTTCACATATAATACTTCATTTACTTACACAGCCATCATTAGTTGAGTTGTCTCAGGGCTACAAATCTACTCCATCATTAACAACATAAGATTAAATTATATATATATGAATATGAATGAATGAAAACATTTAAAATAAGATATTTACTATTTAAAATATTTGATTCCTCTCATGCAATCACCCCTTTAAACATTTGCATGCCCTTCTCTCCTATCACCTAGTTCTACTCCAAGAAGGATAGGCCAAGTCCTACTTTTGGGTGCCATATACATGTAATTTACAATTTTCATCGGCAAAGTAATATTTCTTTTTGTTATTTCTATTCAATAATTTACAAATTTCCGTTTCCAAAGTAATCTTTTTTTGTTATTATTATTTAGGACTTATGTGGCTATTCTCTCATTTTAACACACAATTTATCTCCTCACTAGATCTCACTTTTTTAGTTGCATATCACCGTACTAGACCTTTTTATTTCCTCTCATACAATATTCATGTATGTAGGTAAAATCCCAATCAGGCTTCTCTATGTTAGTTTTAGCTTCAATATATAAGGCTTTGACATTTGCAACCATCTTACATTTGGGTGCCATATACATGTAATTTAAAATTTTCATCTCCAAAGTAATATTTCTTTTTGTTATTTCTATTCAATAATTTACAAATTTCATTTCCAAAGTAATTTTTTTTTGTTATTATTATTATTCAGTACTTATATTTGCCTATTCTAACACACAGTTGATCCCCTCACTAGATGTCACTTTTGTAGTTTCATATCACCCTACCAGGCCTCTATTTCCTCTCATACAATATTCATGTATGTAGGTAAAATCCTAATCAGGCTTCTCTATGTTAGTTTTAGCCTCAACATATAATTCTTTGACATTGCAATCATCTTACATTTGGGTGCCATATACATGTAATTTAAAATTTTCATCTCCAAAGTAATATTTCTTTTTGTTATTTCTATTCAATAATTTACAAATTCCATTTCCAAAGTAATCTTTTTTTGTTATTATTATTATTCAGTACTTATATTCTCTCATTTTAACACACAATTGATCCCCTCACTAGATCTCACTTTTGTAGTTGCATATCACCCTACTAGACCTCTATTTCCTCTCATACAATATTCATGTATGTAGGTAAAATCCCAATCAAGCTTCTCTATGTTAGTTTTAGCCTCAACATATAATGCTTTGCCATTTGCAACCATCAGCTCCTTCTACAAGCCACAATCCCTTCTTGTCAACAAAAAATGAGATAGAAATAAATATGTTTTATAACATATGATAACACATAAACAATTAAAAATACATGAACACCATATTTTTACCCTCGAATCTCTTAGGAGAAAATTGAATAATATATCTACTATTTCTCATGGCTTAAAACAGGTCAAATCAACCAAAGTGAGCCCTCCACTCAATTCACGAATATTACAATAGAGAATCATCAAGCTTTTAACAACTTCATCACATATAATCCATGGGCTCTAAGACCATGGGCCACAAAAGTGATGTGCCCACATTTATGATTTCCTTTTTTAATTTATTATTACTTAGTATACAATCAAATGATGTAATCATGAGTCAAAAACATACTAAATCACTCCATAATGGCTTAGCTCATCATTCTTAATACTAATAAAAATCTTCGTTATATCCATTATAACCTTGTAAAAATCTTCCTTTAGTAAGATGTCAACGAAAACTTCATATGGATGATCCAATTAAATACTTTCTTTTCAATATTTATCCAGTTTCTAAAATTTCTTATAACATACTATAGCCGTACGGCATTTCCATTGCAACATATGGTGCAATTGCAAATTACTCTTTTTTGAAACCTATCAAAATTTCTCACATTAATTCGTATTAACCTATGTTTCCTATTCTTTTAAATGTATCAAAATTTCTCTCGTTCAAAATTGTTATTTAATGAGTTGTGCACTATTTGTAGTCACAAACAGCTTTATGAGTCTCTAGTGGTGCTGAACAAAGTTTGTGAGCCTCTAATGGGTTCTGCACTCTTTGCTCTTGCAAACAGCCTAATTGAAAATTGCTATTTAATGGATTATGGACTCTCTGCACTAACAAGCAGTTTTACTAGTCTCCAATAGGTCCTGCACTCTGCTCTCACAAAAAACTTTGAGCCCCTAATAGGTCCTTTCGATACAAAGACAAAACATGATTTCCAACTATGAAAATCTGAATAATGAGGAACTGGTTATTAGAAATTATGTAGCTTGCCTAACATCCCATGGCATAAATATCCAACTGTGGAACCTCTTTTGAACAACTTAATTAGTCTTCTCACTTTTGGATTTGGTTTCAACCTTGTATGGTATTTTGATTGCAGATTCCCCGAATATTTAGGGGAGCAGTTAAATATTTGACAATTTTTTATTATTATTTAGATTGCAGATCCCCCAAATATTTGAAGGCGCAGTTAAATTTTTTATTAAGTTTTTTATCTAGATTGCAGATTCCCCAAATGTTTAATAATCTGATGGACATAAAAACCGTGAAATTTTTAACCACGCCCATATCCTCGTCCATCCAATTGCCAAATATTCAGAAAATCAGCAATCAGATAAGCTCCAGGATATGGTCGTGGATGCTATTTTCCAGGCATTACATGGATACAACCAGAATTCTTTACACCGGCTGGCAGGCTGAAATGAATGGCAGATAGAGAAGATAACGTTTGATCATCTTGAAGGGGCAATGCAGAAAATATTCTGTTGACTTAGCCTGAGCATATTCACAATGATAGAGATACGTACGATTTGACATAATCTTTAAATGTTCAAATGAATCATGAAAATAACTGAGTAATTTTAAATAAGAATTATCGTTGTCTTTAATGAACTGTCCATATATATCAAAGCATTTCGAGGCCTGTTAGAAGTGCACTCGAGAAATATATATGTATAGACACACTGTTTTCTTTTTAATTGAAGTGAGGTTGGGTGTATTTCCATAACAATGTCTTCCCCGACGAAGTCCATGCAATTTTATGGTTAATTTATTCACTACCCATGTAATTGTATTTCTAATTATCACTTCACTTCAGCTGAATTGCAAGGCAGGACCTGCAAATGCCAGAGTGGATTCCTTTCTAAGATATCATGGCAATATTAGTTATGAGATATATGCTGGGTAAGTGCCATATCTATCCAAGGTAAAGTATATTTATTCATGAATAAAGTCCATGTTCAAATGTGACAATAATTGAAAGTAACAAATTCAAAGTGCCAGATTTTTCACTGGAAAGAATATTTATTCATTAACACAGTCATGTTCAAAAATAGCATGCATGAATTTGCTCCTATTTGTAAATAAACAATTAGCTATGTATTTATGCAAAGATTAAGAACATAACCAAAGAGTTCATAGCTTGTAGAATGTTCATAGCTTGTAGAATGCATGCTTATATGACAAAGAAAGACAGAAAAACATAAAAGATATACAGATCTCTAATTGTTATGCACAGACTATGAGTATGCTTGAACATAGTTTAATTTCTATGAATACTTAATAAATTTGGTGACAATTGAAGCTAAAAAATATTGAAGTCAAAATTGTTGCATGGAGAGTTCAAAATAGGTAAAAGAGTAGGAGCGAAAATTGTTATATGGAGTGCTTAAAGATGTGATTCTACCACTCTTATATTCTATTGGATGACCAATTAACTGCATGAAAGTCTTTGTGTTTTCTTCATATTCATGCAGGTATGTGACAGTTAGTGAGGCCAATGGAAGAGAAATTTTCTACTATTTTGTGAAGTCAGAGAGTAATCCAGCAAATGATCCACTTCTTCTTTGGCTTGAGGGAGGTCCTGGTAGCACCGGTTTCACTGGATTTGTCTATGAGATTGGTCAGCTATGGGAATTCTTGCTCTTATTCTCTGTTTCAATGCTCAAAGTTGCCATTTACTGAATGAATTTTGATCTTGTACATATTAAGTTTTCAAATTGTGTAATCTGGCATTGGGAACGACTTTTTCAAATGGCTAACTGTAAGCTCACTTTTACCCATGTTGTTGGAATTGGCACCCAAAACCGAGTCAACTGTTGTTATAATTAGGCTTATGCAATACTAAGATATCATTGTAAACCAAAGAATAACGGAAATCGATCAATTATGGATTTCATACTCTTCAAACATTACCTATTCAATGTTCAGCATTGATTGTGAAAAGATAATGCACTTGCTAGACTTGCAAGGCTAGGCAGGGTGGGAGGCTATTTTGATGCAATCCTTGTGTAGAAAAAAACAGAACATAATAGTGATTTTTAGAAATTTGTAAAATAAAATGATAGAGATCTTCTAATATTTATCCCAAAGTTTTTCTCCTATTGCAGGTCCAATGAGTTTTGATCTCAGTAACAATTATGGGAGTTTGCCCATGCTCATCCCCAATCCACACTCTTGGACTAAGGTTGGCGTTCAAGGCTCTTGCCTCTGCCACTATGGTTCTAACGAAATGTTTTCAATTGGGGCACCGAATTTTTTTCCCTCTTTCAAACATTCGTCAAGCGAGCATACTAGATTATGTCACTGATAAAGCATCTCTGTTATCAACTTTTATGTTTTGTTGCTTTCATCACTTTGGAATTTTCCATTATTAAATTGTTTCTCATCCAACTTGGACTTAACTTGGATGTCACTGAATGTATAAATTTTTATTGTAATGGATTAACCTTGAATGGTTTTGCACATGTAGGTCTCCAACATTCTTTTTGTTGATTCTCCAGTTGGGACTAGTTTTTCTTACTCCAATACAACTACAGATTACAAGACTGGAGATTTTAAGGCTGCTTCAGATATACATACTTTCCTCATAAAGGTTTTCAGTTCTATCACGCTACAAAAAAATGTTTTACAAGTGTATAAATTTTTGTGAATCTGAGTACAGTTTATAATCTCGGATGCATTGGTTTGAAGCATTCCCTGAGTTTCTATCTAATCCATTTTATGTCGGAGGGGAATCTTATTGTGGTATTAATATTCCAATGGTGGTACAAGAAATAGTAAATGGTAAAGCACACACAACCCATGTTTTGTTATTTAGTTGACTTCTTGGATTCTCTGTTTTTGGAATAGGCTGGAATTTCTTTGTGGCACCAGGAGTCCTATAAGTTGATTTGAGGTTGCATTTCAGGAAAACATATGTTCTAGACATTGTATTTTTCTTAATACAATTTGTTTTATGATTTATACTTTGATGCTTGACCGTTGCAACCTCTCTTTCTTGGCTATGACAGGAAATGAAGCAGGGATTAAACCAACCTTGAACATTAAGGTCAAAACTCTTTGCTAATAATTGAAATTCATAGCTTTCTTCATTCAGGCCTCTCCAAAATGTGTTGGTGACTATGAACAGCGTTATGTTTGTTAGGGATTTTACTAGATTGTCTCATGGTCTGACTTCTTGCATGGCTAGTCAAAAACTCCTAACCAAGAGGGACGAAAAATTAGAAATAATTGATCAGGTTGTTGGATCAAGGAGAAAAATCTCTAGTCTGGTGGTTCGTCTACAACATGCTTACCAGGATAGGCAATGCCCTGCTGTGGTAAAGTGCAATAGGTCCTCTTGACCATAGGGAATTAAATCGGCCGAAGTCTCTTTCTCACTTCCTTGCAAGCTGTATATTTGATCGACAGAATGGGTAGTGTAGGGCATGGAACTATGTGCTGATGAACCCACATTGCTTTCTAATCCCCCGAGGAGTGTCGATGAATATACGTTCTGTTGATGACAAGGAATTAAGTCAGCTGAAGTCTCTTTCTCACTGCCTTCCAAATTGTTGTATCCTTGATCTGCAGAAGGGCAGGGGAATTGCATTGCGCTGTGTGCTGATGAATCCACATAGAGTGAACAAGATAGGCACTCTCCAAAGCCAGTAAAACTCTGACTTTGATCTTGGAGGACACCAACATCATCTGCTGCAAACCAAGGTGCAGGTGAGCCTGGAATTAGAAAGTTTCCTGCAAAAATAGTATTACCTGCAGAATTAATATTTGATTGAAGGTTGGAATCCATCCCAACGATAAGAGTGGTTGGAGTTCTTGAATTGGGATTAGTATTTGAACTCCGAATCTCAGAGATTGGGTGGGGGGCAAACAGATTATTCTGTTGGCAGGTGTGGACCCCACTCAAATTTATGTGAAATATAGAAGTATTGCCATTAGGCGTTTGCGCAATCTTTTTTGCCTTGCACCCTCGGTCTCTCTCGTAGGTACATTTTTAATACAAACTGTAAGTTCATTACAATATGCAGATCATTAGTTTAACTCTCGTTAAAGAAATACAGAAGCTTAATTTTGGAAGACGGTGTAAAGTTGAGAAGATTAATACCGAGGATGTTCATATCCCAGAATTTGTTTCTGGCCATATTTGCGCCAAGTGAACCATATATCTATTCGTATAATCTAAAGATCAAAACACAGGCTTGTAGATGCCGGCCTGACATCTAGGCACAATATTTTTTCACTTATTATGGCTGACGTTCCCTTTTTTCAACTGTTATGCATCACAAAATGTTTTTCAAGATACTTGCAATACTCATACATAATAATTACAGAAGCATACTATTTTAAGTTGCCCGTTAAGTAATTGAGATCCATGGCTCTGAATTGAAAGGAAAGCACCTCTACTTTTTGCAGAAGGTCAAGGTCCGCAAAAAAAGATTTCAACACATTTCCATCAGGCCCATTATAGGCTACCCCAACCCTAATTCGAGATAACCCAGAAAGTACGTCAAGTTTTGTCAGATTAAGTGCTGAGAAACCATTGATGTGACAAGAATATTTAAGTGCAACCAAATCTAGCCAACCACAATGACGAGGCCGGCCAGTTGCGGTGCCATATTCATGTCCAGCTGACCGAAGATCTTCACCCGCTTCATCCAGAGTTCTGTCGGGTAAGGACTTGAATCAACTCTTTTTGTTTACGCTTTAGCCTGCAGATCAAAACCGTGGTTAGTCATCAGTAAATTTTTAAAACTTTCTTGATGAATCCAATTTTCATTAGAACTTTAACCTGCATGAATTTGCATATGCATGTTAATAAAAAATCATCTCACATACCACACTAATCATTTCACCAATATGTCTTGGAGCAATACCAAGTCCAGTACAGATTCCACCGGCAGATGGATTAGAAGAAGTGATAAATGGATAAGTTCCAAAATCAACATCTAACATGGTCGCCTGGCCACCTTGAACCAAAATCTTCTTCCCGCTTGAGAATGCATCATTCATCAAATGAGCAGTGTCAGCAATATAATGTTCTATTTGCTTAGAATATCTTTTGTGATGCTCCACTTCAGTCTGTAACATGCTTTTACTATACTTAAAGCCTTTAAAACGAGATGCGGCATCATGCAAAAGAATATCCAACTTCTCAGGAAATGTATCCATGTGCCTCAAATCACTTACCCGAATACCATTCCGGATTGCCTTGTTTGCATAGCAAGGACCAATCCCTCTTTTTGTCGTTCCAATTAACGACCCTGCAAGTTCTGCTTCTCTCATTCCCAATAACGCATAGGGCTTTCTCATTCACTATTCCAGAAGGGACAAGGTGGAGCAAATTTCTTTCCCTCGCTATTGTATATGGTGTGACCTGCATTTGCCCCTCCTTGTGATAAAGATGTAGTATAATCGGTAAATATACTTACTAGTTAAGATGGATTTAACGACAATGAGAAAAATGGAGGATAGGTGAGTACGTGACAATGGGCCACAATATCATAGCGCAATGCAAGTTCACAGAATGCACAAACCCTGACCGCAACCCCTGCTGCCTCTTCTTTTATTCTGCTAAAATCCGTGCAAATTCGGAACTCAGAGATCGCTAATCAGCGCAGATGCCATTTATTCCCACAGACCGCGGATTGAGCAACCTTCAAAACCCCAAATCCCTTGCAGAAGCTATGATCCAGTTAAGGCAGATAGCTTTTTTTTTTTTTTTTTTTTATCTAGGAGGGTAATCCAGAATGGAACTGCAGTAAAGGGGGCTGAAACTGAAGGATTTGAACAAAAGAAAACAGCTAAACATTCAAAAGCCATGGAGGATAAAATTTGCCCCAGAGATTCGATGGAGCCCGTTTCAGAGGTCTGTCAGGCAGCACGGGAAGAAAGAGCAGAGAAGACGAAAAGGGCACAGGCAAATCTTGCAACTGTTTCAAATATCGTGAACAGTTGCAACCATTCAACTACCTTCCCTTCCCTTCCCTTCCCTTGATCGAACGATTAACAATCTTCTAATCGTCTAACACATAATCTCACGGGACACATGTATGACAGAGGGATTTTAGGAAAGTTCATTTCAGAGAGAAACGCGTAATTAATATAAATTTATGTTAATTACAAAACCATATAATTACTTGAATTAAATAATTACGGTCTTTGATAAGAATGAAAAAACAAATTAACAACAAGCCCATACTATCTGAAGCTCCATTTTCTTCGCCCAACCTTCAAATGTTAAGTATCACAATCATCATATCATATTTTAGTACGCTGAGAACAAATTAAATGTTTGTAGCATACACTGTAAAATACTTTCCGCGTTCAGAAAGGTAAAGTAACAAAAAAAAATTCTTATACCATTATGTAAAGTTAAGGAGAAAAATCAGCCAACATGGACACTTTCACAAAGAGATTTTGTGATCAGACACTTTGACACGAAAACTTTAACGGAAACAAATGATGATAGTGATTCCAAATAACGCATAGGCATAGTTTTATTCGATGTTTTTGATTTTTTAATTTAGTGATAAATTTTGTGTGAGATTGTATTTTTTGGTAATTAAAAAGTGTTTTTGAATATATAAATAAATATAGTGTTTTAATAAATCTTTGGACACATAAATGGTAGATTATATAGGTTAAATTTCTGGTTTTAAAAGATATGTTCATTAGATTCTAGACAAAATCTACCAAAATATTAAAAATCATGTACGCCGTGGACCTGTAGCTTGCACAGTTCTCTCTGCTCACTTAGGGTTACTTGAGATTTGTAACTGTGTCGACATAAAACTATTTTATATCCCGCATTTTGCTAAACCCTATAACAAGGTAGAGCTTTGGCTCAGAGGCCAACTTTGTTAATCCATTGGCCAAATACAATGTGAAACAACTTCCCCTTAGACGTTATATTTAACAGATGCAGACTTCCAAAAAAAATATAGCCAATCTTCGTTTGTTGCGTATTTGAAAAGGTCCGTTAGTTAAAATCACCCTTTGGTCACTTATATAGTAAAAATCACACCTTGGTAACTTATATAAAGATTCATACAACCTTGGATTTCAACAGATTTAAGCATGTAATGTGATGAAATCTAGATGGAATACAACTTACCAAACCGGCATCAAAACTATTATTAGCTATCTTTATCAACTAAAAGTTTCTTTGAAATATCTGGAATTGGCCCCAGTTCATTTTTTGCAAAACGAAAATCACAGTAAGTTAGGTTGCTTTCCGCATACAGTCCCCACTATTGGAATCAGGACATGAGAATTCATACTCCAAGACAAAACATTCAAAACCCAAAATTTACCCTGAAAGGTTAAAAGCAAAAACCAACATGGGACTGCTTGGTTAAGCCTCTGAACTCTTGGTTTAAATTTAAGACTACTTGGGCATACGTAATTGAGTTCTCAATTTAAATTCTGAGTTGCAGTCCAGGCCAGGAGCAAACCCACCAGGAATTGTATGTAAATGAGGGAGCCAAAAATAATTACACTATATGGACAGATTGTAGAACCATTACTATTAAAAATAAAAAAAAACTATGATAGCATGAAGTTTCTATGACATTCCAGGTCCATATTCTCCGTGGCAGTGTGTCCCTCTGAAGCTTGTAGTACATACATGTTCATTTTCATCTTGATCAAGAAGCGTGTTCTGAATTATAACCATAGGAGGCCAAACAATTTCCTGATTGTTTACTAGATCCTGCAAGCCCTTGCACTTGCAAACATTTCCTCGGAAATTACACATGCAGCTCCTCTGCAATTTTGCAGTGCACCTTTACCATCTTTGTTCTGATGGTTTTGGCATGGGCTAAAGAAGGTTGCATACCCCTATACCAATCGATTTCCCGAACACGGCCTCTACATGTTGGACAATGCCACTGCCTCTCCGGATCATTCACTTCTTCAAGACTCAACCTATTCAAGGATTCAAAAAAATTACTTAACCATTTATTCTTCTTCCGAGTCTCATGGCTAGCATCACTCCCTTCGGAATCGCAGTCATCGAGGTCCATGAAGTACTTATCGCGGTCGAGATTATCAATCTCTGCATTGCCATCACTGGACTGATAGCCAGCTCCGCCATTTTGATGCAACGGGTCCCTTGATTGCTCAAAAGGAAGCAGTTTAGATAACATCTTACTTCACAGTTCAGAACTATTGTCATCAACCTTTACACCCCCATGTCCAACAACTTTCCCAGGAGCTGGTGATTCCATCGGAGAATTCAATCTCGTGTAGCTACCGCCATTGTGGCTTCCCCATTGCCAACCATTGGCCAGCGGGGGAGGAAATACAACATCCTGCATGCTCATCTTCCCAACAGCAGACTCTGACCTTTCGGGCTTCCGACTGTTCTTAACTTCATGGCCCTAGCCGCAAGCATTCCTGGCTATACTGGTCATATTTTCTTGGTTTCCATTCCTCTGTTGTGGTGTCCCTTACTCATTCCATCCTCGTTTCTTATAAACTTGAGCTTGACCACCACTAGGGTTTTCCAAGCGGTCAGGTTTCTCACCTTCCACATTGTGAGATCCTCTCCCCTTCCAAGCTTTGATTCCCGGCTTGTCGGGGGCGTAAGCACCACCCTTTGGTCGGTTTGCTGCAGCTGTTGGAGGGGCCTGGCTCTTGCCCTTTGCGAGAGAAGGAAACTTCCCAGCCTTCCTCACTTTGCCGAGAAGATGAATCACCTCTCCACATTCTTATTGCAGCTTACCACACAGAAACCCCAGCCACCAAAAACTGCGAGTCCTAAAAAGCCACCAAAAACTGCGAGTCCTAAAAAAAAAAAAGCGAGCAAATTCTACCTTCTCTCCGGCACACATACGAAAAGTTTCAAATAAGACAACATGCCCTGCAAACAAAGGGGCAGGTAACTTTCTCATTAATTATTAAAAAAAACCTAAAAACTATACCCAACTTACCAAGAGGCATGTAACTTTATCATTAGTTATTAAAAAAACTAAAACTATACACAATTACCAAGGGCATTGTCTAAGCTTCAAAATGAGCTCATCAAATGACTTAACAACTAAGCTTAAGTGATAAAGAAAAACTCGAGAATGTTCATATTGCCATCAAATTTTCAAATTCAAGAGTTAAAGTGTTGAAAACGAAATAACAAGCTTGAGAAATTTATTGATATCATATAAAGCTTTTCTTTAAGAAAGATGTGTTGGAGGTACTACACATTTAGGATCTTTATTACTGGCACATGCAGACACTTAGAGCATGGGACTACATGCAAGATCCTTTCTGCATGATTTACTCCCTAATTTGCTCCTTTCACTCTGCAACTCGCTAGTTCTTTCCGGAACTTGCTGTAGGTGTTGAGTCCTTTCATTGATCACCACGATGGCGCATTACCTTGGGATCTTCACCCAATAATGTTATATCATAAGCATTATAACCTATTTTCTGAATGAATCATTCTTTTTGTTCTTTCGACTTTCTTTTAGTGTTTTTGCTCTGCAAAGTTGTGTGTTCAACATTTACTAGCTAGATTCATCTGTGCAGGTTTTCTAACACATTTACATGGTATCAGAGCCCACAGGTTTCTAGATAAAAGGTGCACCAGTACTTCATTTTGCAGGTATTACAAGTTGGATATTGAAGATCGACAAAAAAATGGAGTTTCCCAAAGCATCAATCCTAACACTGTACAACTATCACGAATGGAAGGACCAAATGGCTCGATAGCTTAGTTAGAAAGGGTTGTACAGGATTACCATGGTTGCAGAACTGGAACCCACTTCAGCCATAGAGAAATCCAAGTACCTCAACCACATGGATGAGGCCCACGGATCCATACACATGTCATCTCCCCAGAGTTACAGTTTCATCTATCTGCCTGCAATACTCCCAATGAGATTTGGAAGAAGATTGAAGAACTCTACGGGAAACAGGATGAGATGAAAGGACATCTGCTCAAAGTGGAGCTGCTCTCATTGGATCCACGAAACTATGACAAATTCAAGACTTCTTCACTGAATATAATGATCTATTGCTGCAACTCAAGGTTTGTGGAATTGACAAATCCAAGGAGGAGAGTCGCCAAGTTCTCTCGATTATGTCAAAGCTAGGACCAGAATACTTCATCTTTGTGTCTACATTTCATTTAGTAACGCTCGCAATAGGTAAATCCTACATTATGACTTCTCTCAAAGAGTTCATGGAGTCCCTCACTTTTGAGCAAGATAAATTCATTGGCGTGGGGAAAATCAAACATCCAAAAGCACTTGCACTTGTTGTGCATGAAGGCAGCCATAATAAAAATCACAGATCCAATCAAATCAGAAATATCCGTAGCAAAAAGACAAGGGGAAAGCGCATTCCCATCCAAAGAAGGAAGGGTACACCAAGCCCTTCAATGACTCCTCTGGCTCCAGAAATGAGAAAGGGAAGAAAGGAGACAAATGCACCTACTGTCACCGAGGATTCCATTAGAATTCTCCTGCATGAAGAAACAAATTTACCAAATGGCAGAAATCCTTTAGAAGCAGAACCTTGGGGACCACATCCCTTAGGGCGCCAAGAAGAAAACTGAGGATTCGCCACACAGGAAAGGTAACAATTTTCATGCTTTAGTTGCAATTAACTCTTCCCCTAATGCATGGATTATAGAATCTAGTGCATCACATCATATGATTGCTGCAAAGGAGGTCTATTCCTCTTTGGATGCATGCAATGGCCTCTCATCCTCATGGGAGATGACTCACCCATTAAGGTCACTAGAAAAGGTATAGTGGAACTTTTACATGGAAGCTTTGAAGATGTGGTTCATGTTCCAAAAAATTTGGTAAACCTGCTTTCAGTTTATTAGGTCACTCATTCCAGCACTGAAAAGAGAGTGGAATTCACTCTAGATGGAGTGAACATATATGACTTGCATAGCAGCTCCAAAATTGCAACCGGTGAGGTAAACATTGGAGCTAGACTGTATACATTTTCTGAATTTATTGAATCCGAATCCTCCTTATTGCTTACACGTGTTGATGATAGTAGTAGGCTTTGGCATGAGATGTTTGGTCACTTAAATTACAAGTATATGCAGTAGCTAAGCAAGCATGAGATGGTGGAAGGCTTGCCAAATATTAGTTTCTCCAAAGGAGTTTGTGAAGGTTGTGTCCTTGGCAAACATCCTAAAGAAACGTTTGACACCGGCAAGACACACAGAGCATCTTGTCCTCTAGATCTGATCCATAGTGATCTCATGGGCCTTTTCCTCATCCTTCCATCAACAAAGCAAGGTATGTGCTTACATTTATTCATGATTTCTCATAGTATACTTGGGTGTATCTTTTGAGGGCCAAATCTGATGTTTTTGCATATTTTGAAGATTTCAAAGCACTAGTTGAGACACAACCAGAGAGGAAGATCAAAGCCCTCCGTAGAGACAGTGGGGAGGAATATGTTAACACAACACTTCAGAACCTTTGTCTTGAGTCTGGCATACAGTTGCAGCACACAGTTCCATACACTCCGCAGCCGAACGAAGTTGATGAGAGAAATAACCAATCTCTCAAAGAGATGGCTTCCTGCATGTTGCATGCTAAGTCACTACCTCATAAGCTATGGGCTGAAGTAGTTAATTGTGCTAACTACATCTAGAACAGATCTCCTCATAGGTCTGTCAAGGATCAGACCCCCTTTGAGGCTTGGAGTGGCACTAAACCGGAGGTCAACCACTTCCGTGTTTTTAGCTCCCGAGCATGGGCCAGGATCCCCTCTGAGAAGAGGAAAGCTCTTGATCCACAGAGCATTGAGTGCATCTTTTTTGGATACCCTAATGATGTGAAGGGATACCGAATAATGATTTCCTCTACGGATAAGCTCATCATTGAGTGAAGTGTCAAATTTGAGGAAAGTCCCTCGCATGCACATCAATTTTCGCATGCTCTCATTGGATGAGATGAATGCCTTTCTTCATGGAGACCTATCTAAGGAGATCTACAAGGAGCAGCCACATTGTTTCATTCAGGATTCATCTTTGGTATGCAGACTGAAGAAGTCTTTCTATGGCCTTAAGCAGACCTCGAGAGCTTGGTATGTGAAGATGGATTCTTTTTTCTTATCACAAAACTTCGAAAGATGTAAGTCTGACCCAATTTTTTACATGCTCAGGACACATGCTTCTCTTCTTATCTTAGTTTTGTACGTGGATGATCTCGTGATCACTGGCATCTCGGCTTGAGCAATTGCTGCAGCCAAGAGGGCCTTGCATGATAGGTTGTTGATGACGGACATGGGTCCATTACGCTTCTCTCTTGTTCTTGAGATTAGCTAGGATGCCACAGGCATCAAACTTTCTGAGGCTAAGTATGCACGGGATCTCCTCAAGAGATTTCACATGACTGACTGCAAGCCAGCACTGACTCCTTTTCTGTTTGGGGTCTGCCTTGAGGATGGAGGTGACACTCCATTGTTGACAGTACTCTCTACTGATAGCTAGTGGGGAGCTTATTGTACCTCATCCACTCCAGACCAGATCTCTCATATGTAGTAGGGGTAGTTTCAATATACATGCAGGAGCCACATGAGTTACACTGGGATGCTGCCAAGCACATCCTCTAATATGTGCAAGGCACCATCACCTTCGGGATTCACTTTGTAGCAGGTGTTAGCGCTCAAATATACCTTAGGCTGAAACAAGGTAAGACTCAAGGCTACATCAAACCACACTCAACCTCGTAGCTAGCCCTACGAGGACATGAGAGGGCTCTCTCCGGGTCAATCTCGGAAAAAGATAATCAACAAGGTCGAGATGACTGAATTGATGACTAATTTTAGGCTAGGTATGAAGTACAAGGACTTTGGAATTTATGTTTTAGGGTTTTGTTGAATTTAAGGGAAAGGCAAATTTGGGTGCAGGGATGAGGCACAGCTTTTGCAGAGGTCTACTTGGGGCAAGATAGGCGATTGTTTTGATGCCTTTAAAATGATTGAATGGATAGATCTAACTGGTGAGGGGTTAAGGAGAGCAAGAAACTTTCAAGGGTTCTCCTTAAACAGACGAAAACATGGAAAATTAAACAAATTTAAAGGCAGAGCATAGCAAATTTATGGATTCTACCTTAACACTTCATTTGTTCAATTGCAGAAGATTAAAGAAGGAAAGCGGTACACATACAGAACTTACAAGTATTGAAAGAAACACACCATCAAGACATAAAGCCACATGAATCCCAAATAGTGCTGCAAAACCCTGGTCTTTCCTTTGCCAAAAATGCAGATAAGATATGTACAATAGAGTGTCAAGCTATTCCCAAGAGTCCAACCCTGAAAATGACTAAGAAAATACATAATATAGGCAAGCCAACATATTCCCTTGCCTCTAGTGGTCGAGTTCATCATCCTAGGAGCTATTTCAACCAATTCTAAACAAAGCACTACAATCTAAGCAGTCAAAACAACTTGCCTCTATAAGCTAGGAAACCAATTCATTCATTAAATTTTTGCTATTTTATGAATGAATCATCTAGAATAGGTAAATAAGTGTCAAATCAACATAAAGTTCCATTAATTACATCAAGAAGGGTTAAAAATCCCATCACAAGTCAAAACTGGTCAAACTGGCTTCATTTGCTGAGCTAAGGATGAAAACTGTGCCAAAAAACCCTGTGCGCCACGCGCGTGAGCCCTGTGCACCGCGCGCCTTTCCACCTGCTTCTGGGCACTTCTTGGAATCTAAATTGAGCTCGAGTTGGCTTCTTGGAAAGCCCTAGATGTCTACTTTCTAACCCAAGTGGAATTTTCCAATTTGGTGTCCATTTGACCCTCCAAACGTGCATTCTCCCAGAAGTACTTCCTGCTGGTGCAAAAAGTGGCAGAAAGGTGATTTTCATGAAGTTTTTAAGCCTTTTGGTCACCCAGAACTTGATGAAATGCCTTGGAAATGGCTGAGCATGTGTATTTCATCACGAAAAATCCAAAACTATAAGCCATTTGTGATTTTGACCTCCCCATCTTATGGGTCGCGCGCTGCGCGCTACGCATAGAGCCAAAAAACCTGTTTTGCAAGCAAAAAATTTTGAAATGACAAAATTTTCTCTAAATTTGCCCAAATTTGGAGTGAAGACCCTCCATAATGTATCATGCTCAACTAACTAAGCCTCAGCCAAAACTCAAAGTGGATCGGGCCTTTTCCTTTGTTTAAGCGCTTTGCTCAAATGCCTCTTGAGGATCTTCATTTTCGCTTTGAAAACATGCATGCGAGGCCAATAGTGAGTTTTCATGTGATGAAGCATGTCTTTGTCCCTGTTTTCCTTCACCAACAACTTCTCCAAATTAGTGTTTACCCGGATGAGCATTGATTCTCGATCAATAGGTGTCAAATCACCGGGTCTCCTTCTGGCCAATTCCCGGTCTTCTCGGATCTTCCATAGCTCATAAAGTTCATGCTCATCTTCCAGCTGTTTGTTACGCTGCTCCAAGTAGTTGATCACCCATTTAGCCATCTGCAATTTCTTTTGTAGTGACTCATTCTCGGCCCTTTGCTCTCGGATGATCTCCTTGAGCTCCGAGTTAGGAGAGCTAACATCAACATCAATGATACCCATGTCTTGACCTCCTGAAGGACCCTCATCAACCATGGGTCTCTTGCCCCTGTCTTGAATCTGTACCTGTGCTGAAGATGGAGGTGATACCCCTTCCACATGATGTGGAGATAATACTCGCTGTGCTGATGATGTCAACAAGACCCCTTCCACCCTGGGTGGAGATAGTACTCGTCGTGCAGATGCAAATAAGGCCCTGTGGCCTCTCTGATATGTCACATATACTGGAGCATCGACATGGTCGGTCTCAGGAATGTCAAACTGCTATGAAGGCCCTCCCTAATCATGAACTATCTCTAGAGGAGGCTGTAGCGCAGAAAAGTAATCACGGGAGATGAAATCCTCCCAGGTAATACCCTGTTGTGCCAACTGATGCATCACTATGATTTTGATCAATGCATAGTGATATATGCTCCTATGCTGATGTGCCGGGCTCTTCCTCTGTACTAAAGGCACCATCCTCTCTATGTTACGACACATGAAAAACAGAATGTTCATCATGCGTACCCTTGTGAAATGCATCAATAAATGGACATGGTACGCATAGAGACACGAGAATCCGCCCTCACAGCTGAAATACCAAATGATGAGTTTCATCAACGGTGCAAACTCGTCTTTCAGGAATCTAAAAGGAAAGGTTGTGCTCAAGTGTCTGATATATCTGGGCTTGATATATGGCTCATAGTAAAATCTGTCTAGCATCTGGCGTTTGCTCCATTCCTCCCCTACATTTGGTATCCCGGTGGCCTGAGCAATAGTGTCGGGTGACAAGGTAAAATCCACTCCGGCAAGGTTTACATGACCATCCTGTAGATTAAGGACGAATAGATGGACTAGTTCCCGATGATGCTGAGTTTGTGAGATCATCTCAAATATTGGTAACATGATTGGCACTGAAAACAATCCATTGCAAGTGGGCAGCTTGCAATTGAGCCAAAGAAGTAGGCTCCTCCCTAACATGTTGTCCACTTTTGCCACCTTTGTGATCCCTCCGTGGCACATTTGGCACATTTACCTCCGGTGTAGAATCACTATCATATTCCTGCTCATATACTGACTCGGTCTATGACATGTTCTTTAGAAACAAGATAGCTGGAATATATATATGCTGATATACATCTGTGTGCAAAATTGATTGTAGACTTTTTCTTTTTCTCAAAATGCTGTGACCAAGGGGACATAAATGTACAAGGGAATTGTTAGGAAAGGGAAAACATTAGGAAAATCGGAAACATGGAAATAAAACAAGGAATTTAGAGAAGGGAAGGGACATGGAAAAATTGAAGTTTTAGGGTTTTAGGATGAGGTAGGGATTATATGCTTGTAATAGAAGGGAGGGATTAAGATTTGAGGGAGGATAGTGTAGGTTTTATGAGGAAATTATTTTGGAAATTAATGGTGAATATAGGGGATGGGAAACAAAAGGAAATAGGAGAACATGGGAACCTTGGTTAACATTTATTTTTTAAAACCCTTCAGCAATTTTGGCATTCAAATTGTTACAGCAATTTAATGGACAAGGAGGGTTTTTACACTTGGTTTTTTCATGGAAAATATATCATAATCCTTTACATAAACCTTTCAAAACCGAGAACAAGCCATGGAGAAAATCCTACCTGCGAATTTATGCTTGAGAGGAGGCGTTTTAGTGTTTTCTTGGACAAATTTTGGGCATAAACCTCAGTGCGCCGCGCGCCTCACCCAACGCGTCGCACGCTCCTGATGCGCCGTGTGCGTGCAAAATAACACTGAGCTTGGTCGCCTGATGCGCCGTGCGCCCTGGAAATGGCCCAATTTGCTTGCAAACTCACAAAATTGCCTTAGAACGATGCTCTTCACTCTTGGAATGTGTAATGGGTTGCAAATGAGGAGAAATATCTTCATATAGACTCCTTTTTTATTTTTGCTTGATCCAAAACCCATTTTCTTATGTTTTGTCGTTGACACTTTTTCACAATGAATAGACTCTGACCCTTTTGGTTTCCTCCTTAAAATTGGTTGAAATAATGATTTTCTCTGATAATTTTTTGCAGGAATAGCTCTGATATGCTCTGGCAAAGGAGACCAAGGCTGCGCTTGGACGTTTCAAGGATTGAAGTTTTTTGAAAATTTTTACAAAAATGAGACGACGACTTATCTTCAAAACAAAGTTTTGAAGAGAAGTCATACTTTATCTGTACAAGGATGAAAATTATTGAAGTGACTATCTATCAAAGACATCCCTCTGGCCTGCTGGTCTTCTAAGGCTTTTCAAGACAAAATTTACTCAACCCTAGACCTAAGACGTAAAAATTTGAAACATGATTGTAAATTACCTTTGAAGCTTTATGACTAAACCTGAACCAACAGTGCCATGCACGAGGGGAATGAATGACACAAACCATTTCGTCAGAGTTATGGCATGCCTAACGAAATGCAACTGATCAAAACTGATGGGACACCTAATCATGAAATGCAAAAGAGCTTTGATCTCTGATGGAGGGATAACTAGACCGACTCTAATAGCAGGCACTGCATTGAATCTCCTTGGCTTCACAGATTCTGATTGGGCAAGCGACAGCATTGATCGCAAGTCCACCTCCGGATATTCACTCAGTCTAGGGTTTGGCCTCATCTATTGGTTGAGCAAGAAGCAGGCTGCTATTGCTCTCTCTTCAGCTGAGGCTAAGTATAGAGAAGTAGTCAACATCACCATTCAAGCTTTGTGGCTACAACACTTCCTCACTGAGTTGGGCATCCAGTTCCACTAGCCCACTGTTATCTGGTGTGACAACCAGATCAATCTCAAATTTTGCAGGGATCCATTATAGCAGCAGTAGACGAAGCACATAGAGATCCATATGCACTACATCAGAGACTTAGTACATGATCGAGTCATTGATTTGTAGTTCTGTCCTTCAGCAAAACAGACTGCAGACATCTTCACCAAGACATTCACTGAGTAGAAGTTTCACTCTCTGCGCGATCGTCTTGGAGTGAAGGACACATTTGCTTAGCAACTGTCTTTTCTTCCTCTTTTCTTTTGATTAAATTGTATTTTGAGGGGGGGGGGGGGGGTTTCCCACAAGGTTTTCCCTCTTTCCTCAATTTTAGTACAAATTGCATTGTATTTTGGGTGACCTTTGGCCTTAGTTTCCAGGGTCCGTTTTCTATTTTTCCCGATAGTGTTGTTCAGGGGGGCTTGGAGGTACTATACACCTAGGACCTTCATTACTGGCACATGCAAACACTTAGTCATAGCATGGGACTACATGCAAGATCATTTTTGCATGATTTACTCCCTGATTTGCTCCTCCTTTCACTCTGCAACTGGCTAGTTCTTCTGCATGATTTACTCCCTCATTTGCTCCCCCTTTCACTCCGCAACTAGCTAGTTCTCTTCAGAACTTGTTGTAGGTGTTGAGTCCTCTCATTGATCACCACTATGGCGCATTACCTTGGGATCTTCACCCAGTAATGCTATATCATGAGCATTGTAACCTATTTTCTGAATCAATCATTCTTTTTGTTCTTTCGATTTTCTTTTAGTGTTTTTTCTCTGCAAAGTTGTGTGTTCGACCTTTACTAGCTAGATTCATGTGTGCAGGTTTTCTAACACATTTACAGGATGTACATGTCGTGTGGCATGCAGGGGATATTGTAACATAAAGTGAGAGGTCACAAAAGTGCTACATTCAACTAATTGGAAATTTTGTTTGTGAATGCAACCCTTGCATTACCTAATCCAACTTTGAATACCTCTACTTAGGAAATGGGGACATGCAAAAGAGAGTGATTATAGAGCTTAACATCATTACATGCATCTTGAAAATTTCACTACTTCAAAAGATATTAAAGGCCCAAGGGCTGCAAGAATGTGTCGCATACATGCCCATATACCCATCTGTTCAGAGAACTATGACCATCAAAGGAGAAATTATAAAAAATGAAAAAGAGATTGTATTAATAACATATATTAAAACTTCACCCTCGATCGAGGTGTATGCTCGAGGCAGGAGAGGACACTGGTCAGACATGGTAGTTATGATGTTTAAGGGAAGGGTACCACCCACCGCCCCCCACATGCTCATGGCGATGGGTGCGATGGCCTCCTGCATGCTACCTAACAGAAGATATGGGAGAAGTGGTAGGCATGGTCAGGATGGAGAAGGAGGTGAGGCAGCTAAGGTAGGAGGGCTGATGCGACAAAGCAAGGTTGAATGGGAATATGAAAGAATTCGGTAAAGAGCGAGAAGTATAGTTGAGATTATGGGAGGATGGAGGAGCGAGGACGCAAGTCTATGAAGCTACCAGTGATGGTCTCAACGAAGTGTTTCCAGGTATGTATCTTGGCCTTTCGAGCCCATTACTATGGTAACTATGTTAATTCATGGCTGAGGGGTGTGAGAGATGACACGGGAGGGGAATTAGGGGCATGACCAAGGAGCCAATGTTAGCTGGGGGAATGGTGATTGTGCTTAGGCCAGAGATGAGAGCCATGAGAGAAAATCGGGGTTGGGATCTAGAGAACCTTCCTGTGAGCGAGCGAGATAGCTGATATACCAATGAGGGTGGGGAGATTGAGGCTAAGCATGAGCGATGGCCACAGGAGGAGTAGATAAGTGAGGAAACTCTTCTAGGTAAAGGTGTGAGGCAGCAACACTAGGCATAGGGATGAGGGAAGGCAATGCGATTGGGTGTGACGGTAAGCCAACTAGATGGGCTGGCTGTGATAGCCGTGAGCGTAAATTAGGTTTGGCACTGTGACAACACCCATGTGAGTAGGCGAGAGCAATGGAAAAACCATGGGGGTGGTGAAACTATCACATGGCAAGCGAGAAAGAAAAGTGACTGAGAGAAGAGTGCGCAGCTACACCAGGCAGAGAAGAGGCAATATATCTTGGGGTAGAGGCGATTGCGATGGGATGAACAAGGGGAGCAGAACCTGCATCAATCTAGAGAGGCATGAGACCACGTCCTAAGAGTTAATTCATTTTGTGTGTGAACAGGCACGGAGCAAAGAAGAGATGGCTCGACCTACACATGGATGAGGATGCAACAGAAGGGGTAGGGAGTCGACTCAAGCAGGAGACTCGAGCACTTTGGAACCTAGGCGTGGGAGGAAGCCTATAGAACGCCTAATTAGCAAAGTGGTGGCATTATACAGTGAAGGAACAGATGCATGCATCTGTAAGATTTTGGATGAATGGGAGGAGAAGACAAAATAGGAGGATGAGTTCGAAGAGGAGATGGAGAATTGGCAGGCTATAATCTTGGATCCTGGGAATACTAGGGGTAGACTTAGCCAGTTTAAACAGATACTCTATCTATACTCGTTCATGAAGAGCCTTATGGGGAAGGCAATGGATCAAATGTGAGTGGGGATGGCTATGACCCTCCAGGACATGCCCAGTTACAAAAAAGACTTGCAGACAATCCAATTTCAACTGTGTAAGAAGGAAATTTGCCTTGACCGAATCCAAAGGCACATCCCTTGCATTATTGTGCTTGCTGATATGCGTGGCGAATCAGCCAAAGACCCAGCTCTGGTGGAGTCTGCCTCATAAGAACAATAGGATTAGTCCTTTTCTTCAATGTTTTTTTGTTTCTTGCAGGTAGCATTTACTTTTACTGTTGCATGCTTATCATAAATAGACACATAGACTCTTATCATGATACTGATACGTATATAGGTTGGTTAGATCGACTGATACTATATTGTTTCTGGATAGCTTATAATGGGGATAGGTGGACAACGACTTGGTTTCCCACTAGGAAAGTTGAGGCCACCTATCTCATATATGCTGTGTAAACTTGTGTTTTATAAATAGAAAAATAAGGTCCTGCCAAGCTTAACAAAAAAAAGAACATATATTCAAACTTCAAAATAAAGATTCTGTACATAAAATTGATTCCTATTGGATAAAATTTTAAAATTTTGAATACCTTAACTGAATCCTTTCAAAGTTCTAAAACTAACACACTCACTTTGCTTTTCTGATAAAAAATATACTTAGCTTAGAAGTCCTACATATAATTTCGTTTCTAGAGTTTATGTTCTCTATTTGACCAAAGAGAAAGGATCTCATCAAAATCTTCTGAATATGATTCGTACCAAAAGTTCTTGTGGTGCCTTCTTACACATGACACATCACTTATAGTAATTGCAACCATCACACCATTTTTGTGTGCAACCTCGCATGCTTGGGAAATATCGTCTATTTTATGAAGAAGCTCCCATAAGCAACCCTCCACTACCAAAATTCTTGATTTGGAAATCAAATAAGATAAAGATGAATCAAAATTTATGATGGAGGGCATGCCTTGTAAGCAAAGGGGCATGTAACTTTATCATTAATTATTAAAATAGCTAAAACTCTACACAATTTAGGAAGGCCATTGTATAAGACTCAAAATGAGCTCATCAGATGAGTTAACAGTTGAGCTTGAGTGATAAAGGAAAACTCAAGAGAATGTTCATATTTCCATTCAAATTTTCAAATCAAGTCAGGGGATGAAGTGTTGAAAACGGAATAAAAAGCTTGAGAAAGCTATTGATATCATATAAATCTCCCCTTGATTAGGATATACATGTCATGTGATGTGCAGGGAAAACTATAGCATAAAGTGACAGAAGTGCTAAATTCAGCCAATTGAAAATTTTGTTTGCTAGTGCAGCCCCTTTATTACCTAATCCAACTTTGAATACCACTACCAGCAAACAGGGACATGCAAAAAGAGAGTTATTGCAGAGCTTAACATCATTACATCCATCTTTCAAATTTCCATGATTCAAAAGATATTAAAAGGTCTTACCCAAGGGCTACAAGAATGTGTTAGATATATGCCCATATGTTCAGAGACACACAAGTAATGAAAGGAAAGTCGATCAATCTACTGTTTAGGATACATTTCTCACTTCTAACTAAACTAAAGTGCATCCACCTATTTATCATTCTACAAACAAAATGAACCTGATTAGCTCATATTTGAAGAAACTATAACGCTAAATGACGGGCTAATG
This sequence comes from Pinus taeda, assembly GCA_000404065.3. Taxonomy (NCBI): domain Eukaryota; kingdom Viridiplantae; phylum Streptophyta; class Pinopsida; order Pinales; family Pinaceae; genus Pinus; species Pinus taeda. The sequence goes on from APFE030296333.1 coordinate 221,000, forward strand.
TTTGATCTCCAAAATGGAAGAATTAGCTCAACACAATATTTGGTCAACCCAAACCAAATGCCTAAGCTCATTCGGGATAAATTTCTTTTCAAAACCCCATGCAACTTTTAAACAAAGATTTCAAACCAAAGGGTTCTTCATAAATGGATTGAAAACAAGTGAATTATCTCAACATGGTGAAGAACCATACCTTACCTTCTTCAACAAATGAAAAAGTTATCAAATCTCTTTGAAATTTCGTTAAACCCCACCCTCGTATTCCTCCAAGTCGTCTTCAGTTTGACATGATCCACGTTTAGGAGCACATAATCATTCAATCTCCTTATTAGGAGAAACACTAAGAGGGTCCATTAAAACCTATTCCCAAGTTTAAGGATTTCAAGCTCAGTGATATATAATCCATAAGTTGAACCTACGTAAGGTATCCTAAGGAGTCATAAATTTATAGAGACAATTTGGTGTGAAACTTAAGCCAAGGGTTCATGGATGTGGAAACGAAATTGAAAATACAAAACACCACCTTTCATCTTTTTAGATGCTTCAGAGTCGAGACTGGAAACAGACTGTGCCAAAGCATGACAAAAAATAATTAAGATGTTTAGTCTTCAAGTTGTGAAAGGGAAAATGATTGGCACTACACATATTTGGATTTCTATCCATCCTATTTGTACAAAACCCTAACATCTGAGAGTATATTTATTATAAACAAATAATTGCACATTGTTGCAAAGAAACGAGTTTTATTGCATATAACCTTAAAGTGGTTAAATTAAACCAAAAAATGGAGATACTAAATGACTAATTTGCCATGGAATTGTAAGATATGATATAATGAATCTCTAGTAGCTAGATCAAACAACAATAATTCCTATGCAACTCAGGCATAAAGTAGGATACTTTTTCCCTATTCCAAAGAGTAGCCACCTACAAGTTTTTTATAGAAATAAACTACAATCTACAAATAATACACACATAGGCATGTATATAATATAAGATGAACCTAAGTCATGCTCAAATTGTGTAGGAAACCTAGAAGTTTAAAAGACAACTGACATAAATAAAACCATCACTATTTGATGAAGTTGATCATCAAGAATTCATATGCATTAGTACAATTTCATCTCTATTGCATATATTCCTACATTTAGAAATCAAAAGACAGTGAGAAAGTATATTCCCATGATACATGCGAGAGAATTTCTATGTACATTTGTTAACAGTAAGGACCTAATTATGCCAAATGCAAGTACAACAAAATTATGGCATCACATGCTAGAATGGAATCAGATTATTTCTTGGCCATAAAAAGAAATAGAAGACCACTAGAGAAAAACAAAATAGAATGTCAAGTATATAATGCCATTCTACCTTGTAGGTAATTACTATTTGCAATCAGCCATCAATTTCTCATATGTGGAGCAGTCTTCATGATGATGTACTACGTGGCAAGATGGCTGCTTGTACTTGGCTCTATATAGAAGCATCAGAAATCATGATGTAACCACTTTGTTTCAATTTTCCTTCTATTGAAAAAATGATCTAAATATTATAGAGAGTAGCCCAAATTTAAGCATAAACACTTTGACTTGGTTATCTTCCCATTGAAAAAATTATGTAAATAGAAGGTAGCATTGATAGTGGACATAGGCCCATAGTGAGTGAATATGTAAGTATATGTAGAGGTAAATCTTGTATACACAAACTTATATAATGGTGGTTATTTGGGGAGGTACTCTCGTAACATATAAGGAGTTACACAAAGTTTATCATGTTATTTTGTGTTTGGTGCATAACAACATAACAATAAACCAATAGTAACATTCTAATAATTACTCAAAAGTTCATGGGCTTAAATTCAATCTCAAATAAGCATACACAAGTGGTGTAAGAGTGTAAAAAATACAGCCAAAAAACACCATTAAGTTCAACAAGTGGAGTACTGTGTAAGTCCAACAAGTGGAGTATTGTGTAAACTTATAGATGAAAATCAAATACATGTTTATAATTTTTTACAAATACCTAAACAATTGTATTCATTAAAGTAGCCATAACTTGTGATAATGAAAAAATAAATTCATTTTTGACCTATAAAAAGCATTGAACGCGGGGACTAACTGATGCACTGAACGGAGGGACTAACTGATGCACTTGGTTCTTTTAGAGCCCAAAACCAAAATCTTGGAGCAACACACATCGCACATGGAATTAAATAATTAAATTATTGATCCAACATTAAAACCCTCGGCATTCAACTGATAGAAATCAAGATGAAAAAGAGATTTTCAAAATAGACATCAATTGCTGCTCTTTACTATTAAGAAGTAAAATTGATTAGTACAATCTATAAGTGTCGAAACAATATCTTGATAAACATTTTTCATGGACCTCTTCAATACTACTCTTGACCCAACTAAAGAAATAATGTTTCAGAGAGCCCACAAAAAATTACATCCAATAAAATCCTCCCAACATATAAACATGCCTCAACAGATGACTAATGAGCATAAGTTCAATTCCAAATGGCCTAAATCCCTGTAGTTTTTTATCATTAGCCCTCGAATCCCTTATGTGCAACAAAAATTAAAATTACACACCTGATTTTGATCACGTCCTCTGAGCGTCCACCCCAAGCCCTCTCACGTTGAAAACGTGGTCATATGGGTCCTTACATATTCAAGTGGTGTAACTCCTCTAAACTCCTTGGCTTAACATAGGCCCCAGCCGCAATCATCCTCGTCGTGGCCACACTGGCATGGTTTTTGCTGAGGCTCGATCGGCCCAGCCATCACAACGGACAATCCTGAGACCCCATGTTCCCGCAATTCCCACAATTCCCACAATTCCCTCCAATGATGTAGACTACCCACCTCTAGAATGTCCTTGCAGAGGAAGGAATCTGCACCGCCACTCGAGTTTTCAATTTGAAATCACGCACCAGTACATAGAATCATTGCACCTTCGAGAAAACTTCGGGGTTTGAGGTATTTCAAATGTAGGAGATACAAAGTAAAATCATGGAACCAAATGTTCACTCCACTAAAGTGTGCTTTAATCAGTGCCATATAAATGCTAAACAAATATATATTGTTTTATAGGAAAATATATATTGTATCAAAACCATGAGGAGTTGTGGTATGTGAGAAAAAGCACTTTCTATTGGGAGTTGTGCAAGTTGGACTCTTTTAGCCATAGGTTTAGATAATCTATTGCGTGTAATATAGAACCAACCACATGAAGCATGTGATGAAATGTTTTCCGAAATCTCATCTAATGCTTCCTACAACTCCCACATGTACATGGAGTACTTGGTTACAGTATTTCTTAATATTTTAAATATAACAGTAGATTGTTCGAAAGCTTAAACGGTTACTTTGCCCTTATTGCTTTTTATCATTCACATTGTTACGGATATAAGTTTTCTTCTTTTTAAATTCAGGATAATTTAAAATTGGTGAGAGTTATCCGGCAGAGATTTAGGATCAAATTTAATTTGCTGCCACTATAAATATAGGCTAGGTGCAATAGTTGCAAGACACATAATAGCAGGAAATTTATGCCTCAACAAGAGCCTAGACGTCCACTATGGGGTCGCCTATTCTTCTAGCCAAGACACAACAGGTCATATATATACTCAATAAGATTTGAACCCTCATCTTGTGAGTTTCACCCAGAGAAACTTACTCTTAAATCCCATATCATTATACACTAAAATACTATAAATTACTAATATAATCCAAAAAAATTAAATTACGGGCTCTCGAAAATAATCACGCTGCGTTATGTTGCATCCAACAGAGGATAAAAGTACAGAAAGATAATTGAAAACCATGTATCATTTATTTTTATTTTTTAATTTGAGTGTGCTTTATGGAGAGATGCAGATATTGGTGACCGCTAACTGCTATGTTTTCGTGGCAATAGTATTTCAGGCATTTCTCTTTTCTTTGTCTTAATGATGGGTTTAAATCTTAGGGTATGGAGGATAATTAAATCAGTGACGTTATATTCACAAAAAATACAGAGGAGAATTGGACCAAAGACTTTTAATTGGGAGATGATTTAAAAACTAGAGCTCAAGAAAATACGATAAAATCAGAATAAATGACAATCAAGATGAAAATGATCGCAAACTTACAGTTAAATATTCATTTTTATGAGTGAAATTTACACGACAAACAAAATAAAGATGACTTCGGACTTACAAATAGATACTCTTGTCCTGAAGCTTAAGTAACAAACAAAAACTTACATACAAGATAGATATTTTATAATAGAAAAATTCCAGGCAATATTTTATAATAGAAATATTGCTTTTTTCGTGCTGGAAAAAAACAAACAAAAACTCGCATAGAGATATTCATGTCCTAAGTCTAAAATAAATCTAAATTTACGTTTATTATAAATTTAAACTTATTTCCAAAGTATCACTACTTGATGAGTCGTTACTACTTGATGAGTCGAGGAGCCAGTTTGCTGCTCCACTGATGACTGATTGAACCAAAGCAGCTATTTTATCGCCAGATATGCTGGGACCCACGGATGCAACTCGATGACCCACGGATGCAACTCGATGAATACCATGCTCTGAGAGTCTAAAAATGTCATTTTTAGCGCAGCTCGGATCCACGTAAACCTTACACGCCACATCCTCGCATCGATATCTCCAAGCACCGCAAGCAATGTGACCATCGCAGGCGCTGCAAGTGTATGCTTTCCCCTTTAAATCCTCCGTCACAATTTTGAGCTCGTGATTTGCATGCCCACCGTAGTGGAGTATTTCAGGAAGCGTCATACACAAGGGATGGAGCCTTGTGTTATGGCTTTCGGTTTCGAACACAAAACCTTTAATCACCTCGAAGCAGGCATTGCAGTGATGCGTCAGAAACGTCTTGGAACGAAACTTGATGATCACGTCACTGCGAAACGGGTGTTGGATGGCGTCAGGCAGGGCGGCGCAGACCTCGTGCAGAGTGAAATTCTCACACTTCGAACCAGAAGAAATCTTACACTTGTAACCCCTGTTGGCTCCGTATTCTTTGCAGCCGCTGCATATGTACGCCGGAAGACCCTCAAACAGCAAGAGCTCATGTTTATGGCGGGTGGCGTTAAACAATACATGCTGTTCATCATCTCTGGTTGTTGGATTTGGATTGGGCTCCGCCATGGAGGCGCAGTCTCAATTAACGACAGACCTATTCTCCCTCTCACTAAATGCGAAGGTGGACGATATTGAGATCGCTGGGCCAGAATTATGGCTGCATCGGCTTATTTATAGAAATTGGGGGAAGAGCAGCTTTCAACGCTGGTGCTATCTCGCCGACATCTCAGTACTTATGCCCAACGTAGGTTAGTGTTCATAGCTGTGGAGAAATCTATAGAATTGATAGAAATTTAAGAGATAGCACAGGTGAAGGACAATAATGGATAGAAAGTATTAAAGTTAGTAGTGCGTATCAAAACGTCAAGTGCTATTTGTACGAATATAGCAAAGTTATTGCTATAGTCCTTACACTCTTGACAGTCTCATAGAGCATCATCAACCATACATTATTGGACCATGCATCGTAAACTTTATCTGTCTCCGGCATCCCTCTCAGGTTGCCCATCGAAACCCCCAGCGACCCTACCCGCAGCCTCCCTCCGGTTTGAGGACTTAATGAGGTTCGACAAAAGGACTTAATGAGGTTCACCGTAACTAGGACGAAAAGACTCATTTAATAGCAGACGAATTTGAATTTGAATTTTAAGTTCATATACAAAGTACTCATTTAATAGCAGACGAATTTGAATTTGAATTTTGAGTTCGAATTTAAAATACAGCCCAAACAAAATTCAAATTTCTATAACCATAACCGGTCAGTCAATGTTCTTTCTTCCATTGCTATGGTGATACCGGGAGGTTGCAGCTCAAGGCCGCCAGTCCCGCCCTCTATACCAGTTTGGTATGAAAGTCATGGAAGAGGCCACAGATCGCTTTGTTTCTGATTCTACACCAACGAAGATCAAGAAAGAAGTCGCTTATCGGTCAAGAAACGCGAGCCATAAACAATTTCGAATGAGATCGGAAGATAGAAAGAAGATGGGTAGTGATATGGTTGAAGAGATTATAAGTGGGAAAATGGCAACGTTGCCACTCACGCTGAGGGCTGTTGACATGAGCTTCATTGGTTTATTCTCCACTTTACCAACTCATGGTGAATTGAGGCCGCTTCTGTGTTATTTCATTCTTTCCCCGAAGGACATTTTTTTTATTCATTCTTTAGCTACGAACTTGTTTGCTCCATACTTTGGCTCTGAAGAAGGCTCCGTTCATTTTGCCGCAATTCATAAAATCTTAGGAGCTAGCAATGCATTCAAGCTTTTACTCCATATTCCCATGAAAGAAAGCTGCCAGGCAGTTGTCAACATATCGTATGAGGCAGAGGCACGACTCCAACATCCAGTCTATGGCTTTGTTGCGCACATTTACGCCTTGCGGCTTCTTGAGAACGTTTATACAATGTGTATATGTCGATAGCCTCTGCAGATGCATTTTTTGTTCCTTATATTTGCAGAAATTTTCTTATTCTTTATATTTGCAGAAATTTTCTTGTTCTTTATAGTTTCAGAAATCGGTTCTGCAAGTGTCTCTGGACTCAAGATATGTCATGAATGTATTACAGGTTGCTTGTCTGCAGGCGGATCTGGAATTCATGCAAGCACAGCTGGCGAGACGCCGTTCATCTGGATCAGCATCGGCCTCCGCGATTTATCAGGTCATGTTTGCTTCATCATACAGTCAACGTCCACATCAGGTCCCTGCACCATCCCATATGATCCGCCAACCATATAACCATCGAGTCCTCGGTGTGAAGGGGGAGAACACCTACGTTTCGCTAAATTCAATCGACTGCTATTTTTTCGTGTCTCCCAGTGACAATTTGTAGCCACAAATGAAGGTCCTCCAAAGATGCAGAAATCTTGACAAAACTGTAGTAGATAGTGGAGGCCTGGAGGATCAGACTGGTGCTATTCTTCTGACAGGTTAAGCTTTTCAAAATTTAGCAAACAATAATAACTTCATTGGCCCCCGCCTGCCAAATTGTGTCAAGATACATCTAGATTTGCTTTGATTCAACTTTTTTATGGTAAAGGAACTACGAAGAGTGCCAATCTGGCGACGAATCTGGAGGAAGATACTTTGACTGTAGGTGGTTTTGTAAAAGGAATATGGATAGATGGCCATGAATTTAGAGGAATACTTTAACCAATCGTGCAGAGGAGCGGGAGATGGAATTCCGCATTATGTTTATGTTGTAATATATTTTAACGAGATTAATATGTTGGTCTCTATCGTCTTTGATTAGTTATTTATTCCTCTATTTCAATGACATTTCGAGGGACATCCTTGGCTCTTTGTGCTCATTGAAATGAAATTATTGCAGTAGTTTGATTGTTACAAGTTTTTGCATATTTTTCAATTAAATTTTGCTTATTACAAGTTTAAGTTTAAGTTTTTGTTTTATTTATTTATTTATTTAATTTTTATTTTTATTTTTCATATTTTTCAATTAAATTTGTAATTCAAATAATTTCTTTGGATACCATTTACATAACACTTTAACAAATACTATAGAAATTTTGATTTAGAATATAATTTAAAGAAAATAAGAAAGGGACAATTACAAAGAAGTCAAGTCATAGTGTTTGAATTATAAATGATGATTATTAATTAATGTTATAAAAGGTGTATTTTATATTATTTTTAAAAAACAAAATGTATTTTATATCATAAATTATAAATTAAATTAATTTAAATTAGGTTTAGAAGTATTTTTAACTTATGTTGTAATGTATGTTTAACTTTTTAATTACGTCCAATTAAATAAAAGAAAAAATTAAAGAAAATTTAAATCATAAAACTTAATTATAATGTAAAGATTTTAACTAAGTCAAAATAAATAGTGGAAATTATGACTTATCATGAAAAAGAAATAGATAAATTCAAAATAACTAAAAGTTGAACATTTAAAAAAATATATATTAATAACAAAATCTCCATTAATAACATATAATTATATAACACTCTCAAGGTAACATATAATTATATAACACTCTCAAGGTTCCCGGAAAATTAATTAAGAGCACCAAAAGAAAATTTAGAAGTTTAAAACGTGGAGAAAAACACTCAAAAGTCATAACAAATGGAATGCAAGATTGAAAACTGGATTAAATGAAAGATATACATTAAATAATACTTCATTATTTATGATGGTTTAAACATTTTTTAAAGAAATTATCATTAATATTTTTCATA
>APFE030296334.1:0-17498 GCA_000404065.3 Pinus taeda
GCTACGCACTGCACAGTCTCAGTGACACTTTACGTAGACAATATTGACCTATTACAAAGTGTAACATGACTTCATTTACATGACAATGACTTTTTTATGTCTAGATGAATAAACCCTAAAGACTCTCAATGGGAGTCTTGACTCAACAAAAGAAAATCCCTTGCTCATGAGTCCCATGAAGCAAGTCAACTTAATAATTAAAATTTTCTTATTTACATATCTTTACATAAAATCATAATTACATGTCATTATGAAGACCGAACCTAGTTACACTTTTCAGCACTCCCTCTTAACTAGGGATGTATTCATAATGGTACCTTGGACTTTCTCAATCTAAACAATATCTCATAAGAAGAAAATGGATATGTAACTCATTTGTATAGCATCATACCAACCAACATTTATATAGCAAGGCCTTGAGTAACATCTCTCTCTCTCCACAAGATTAGAGAAAAATGTTGGTGAGACCAATGATTTATAGACATACTTATCATTGTCTCTCTGAGAACATAACCCACCTAGGTTTTCTCAGGATATGCTCCATAAGGACTATTCTTTTCTTGTACTCCCTAGTCCCAAAAGAATATCAGTCCTCCACAACTACTATTTCATGGGATTCCTTATGTCATACCACAAGAGCATCGGATGCCAAATGATTACACAATCCTCCATTATGTCTTCTCGAGTGAAGCACAAAACAACATGTCTATCGCTCCTTATACCAAGAGGTTTTATTCCATTAAAGGAAGTACTCATTCCTATCACAAAAGAATGTACCTAAGCTTCCATCTGAGGAATTTCCAAGTTTCTTCCAAGTAAGAAACTTCTTCTCAGGCTCGCTCTTAACCTAAGAACTATAACAGCTCTTCATGTGAGATCCTAAAACAATCCACCACATGAAGAGCTCCTTTCTTCGATGCCATGAATTTCTATAAGGAGTCTTCAACTTTTGGGAACTTCTATATATAGGGCACAAATCATCCATCACTTTTACCCATTAGTCATGTCCTTAAATCATCATAAAGTGGTCTACCAAAATTTCCATCTAGATTTGCTTCATGTCATTCTACTTTCATGCCATATTTCTCGGAAGGACATTACATCCTTCTATATGGTCTACTTGGAATTCATTCACAGATATTCCCTTTGACGGTCCTACATAAGCCCAACCAGATGTTAGTTCAAAAATAATCATTGAACACTTCAAATCGTATTTACCTTCGTGATGATCTTTCACCATGACATATTCCTATAAGTATCAACATCCTGCATGCAAATTGACACAACTCCCACATATGTTCATTGCTAAGGATCTCTGTCTTTTTATGACTTCCGTCAGAGTCTTCACATCCTTTGAGAAGATCTTCTAGTCAAATCTTCTTGGACTTGGGATGTTTAATGCCTTCTACCTTCATTTCATATTATCACAATCTCTTCCTACCTTTTCACACACTTCATTCCCAAGGGATTCCAATCAAAGTTCCTCAATCGTAGTCAACCACCTCATACTTCATATGAGGACATATTATGTTGATTTCATCTAGTGTGACTCATGCCTTCTGACATTCTTTCATGTGATTATATTCCTTTCCTTTGATCATGCTTCTCAAAATATAAGTAGTGATCCTTGTTACCTGCAACCATACGACAAGACTTTATAATATTAAATACAAGCGTACATACCTCATTTTACCTTCAGGTCATCTAGGATTCTTTCAGTAGCTTCCTTGACTGAAAATATCTTCAACCCCTTGATCTTCTTCATCTCGCATGTCATCATACCATTGTCCCATGAACTCCACAAGTTGGATTTCCTGATGAAAACCTTGCTTCCTTTCTAGATTGGTGAATCCTTCAATGGGGATTCCATCTTGTACATCCTTATTTAGCAGATGCTTCCCTTTTAAACTAATGTATGATGAGACTTATCCTGGATGACTTCTACCTTTGATATTGCAATTAGGCTACCAAGATCTATATCCTTCAAAGTTGACTATCATAGATTTTGTTCCTATAGTCCTTCATGTTTCCCTATGCTGATGTCACAAGCTCTTGCTTCTAATGCTTCTCTTCCTTGGACTTTCTTGTTTTATCCTCCTCCACTTCTTTAGTGAAATGTAATTCTTCTCTATCCTTCTTGTAATTTCCCTTCTTAAGCTAAGGAAAATCTTTCCTATAATGTTCATAGCCTTTGCATCCATAGCATTGAATCTCAGCTATGCTCTTCTTTTCTTTCTAAGAACCAGAATTTTCCAAACTTCCTTTCCTTCAAGAAAATGTTTGAGTCCATAACCTTCAACACATTTTCCCTCAACTTGTATTCTTCTATCCTTCATAGAAATCACAAGTTGTTGAATGAGGTAATTTTCTTATCCCATGGATATATGTTACCTTGATTATGAGTTAGTGCATTATAGATCAATGATGATTATCTTATTTGCTGGAACTTGTAGATGGGATCTTATGAAGATATCCTTCATCCTTTGATACCTTTACTTTTTGTGTAGATCAGATCTGAATCATGTGACCTTCTTTCCCACATTTTCATAGAGTATTCTTATGCATTTATCATATATATCTCTTTGATGTCTCCAATATTTCAATATGAGGGGATATTTCATAAGAATACCATTCCATGAATTCAGAGGATACCTTTTAATATATTCATTGATTTCACCTTCTTAGAGGACTATGTGTATCCTCCTTTTTCATGCAAGGAATTTAGATAACCCATCCAACTTATATATCTCCTTGCAAACACGAAGTCATTTTACCACATTGATTAAAGAATGAAAGATACTTACTTGACAAGTGACGATGAAATCTTCACCTTGATCACTTTGATGATGGTTTAAGAAGATGTTTTAGAGCTCCCTCTTGGATGATCTTCTTCCAAATGAAAAAATAATTTTCAATAGAGAAGGTTCCTCGTTTTGATGAGAATGATTTGTTGCTGCTTTAGATGAACTTCTTTAAGGACAAGGAGAGGATCCTTGCTAGCTTTATGACCTTGAAAATGATGACAATGTCTTCTCGCCTTTAATATACTTTGACTTCTCTAGTAGTGTATATTAGAAATGCTACTAGGGTTTTGAATTTATCTAAGATGATGTGATCTTCATATTTAAATTAATTTGATCTATCTTGCCTTGTAGAAAACTTGATGAGCACAAGAGTATCCAAAAACTTTATTGTTGTAAACTACTTCTTTGATTGAGGGTTTTATCCTTCGATGTATATCTTGATAATTTGCTTGGATAATCTTCGACTTGCTTTGATTCCTTTCTTGAAACTCGATCCTTGAGTGTCTATTTAATGCCCTTCCTTTGATTTCAGCACCATAGCTCTAATACCATGTTGAGAAATCTAGGGCATTGAATGTTAACAATTTCTCTGCTTGATAATTTCTTGTGATATGTTTTTACTTATTAACTTATGATCACTCTTTGCTATCTTCTTAATGTGTCATTTTCATCAAGACAATTATCAAGAAATAAAGACAAGTGACACAGTATATAGGCTTCTCCAGCCAGGTCCAAAACCTCTCACCTCTTAAGAGGAAAACACGATAAAATTCTTCTTCTAGACCTTCAATTGATAAGTACCAAGATCATGACTTAGAACCTTGACTATGGTATCCATCCAATAACCTTGTCACCTGCCTTGATGTTTTTCATTTTCCTTCTTTTTTCTTTCCCCTAGAGAAACTCAGTCTCTATCTCTTACACTGCACCTTCATAACCTCCCTAGAGAATCTCAGTCTCTAGGTCTTCTAGAGAGAACCTCGGTCTCTACTTTGATCACTTAGTAGAGTCTCTCTCTTACTTCTCTGTAATAATTTCACTACCTTAACTTCGCACTTCCTTGAAGAATCTGCTACCCATACTTCACACTTACTAGAAAAATCTTTTGCCCAGATTTCGTACTTCCTAGAATAATTCTTCACTATACCTAGAAGATGATGTCCAGAAGATAAATTTCTCTAAGATGATGTGATATTCATATTTAAATTAATTTGATATATCTTGCCTTGTAGAAAACTTGATGAGGACTAAATGATCTGAAAACTTTTGTTGTTGTAGACTACTTCTTTGATCTAGGGTTTTATCCTTTGATGTATATCTTGATCTTTTGCTTGGATAACCTTTGACTTGCTTTGATTCCTTTCTTGAAACTCGATCCTTGAGTGTCTCTTTGATGCCCTTACTTTGATTTAAGCACCATAGCTCCGATACCATGTTGAGAAATCTAGGGCATCTAATGTTAACCATTTCTCTGCTTGATAATTTCTTTTGATATGTTTTTACTTATTAACTTATGATCTTTCTTTATTATCTTCTTAGTGTGTTATTTTCATCAAGAAAATTATAAAGAAATAAAGACAAGTGACACAGTATATAGGCTTCTCCAACCATGGCCAAAACCTCTCACCTCTTAAGAGGAAATCCTGATAAAATTCTTCTTCTAGAACTTCAATTGATAAGTACCAAGACCATGACTCAGACCCTTAACTATAGTATTCGTCCAATAACCTTGTCACCCACCTTGATGTTTTTCCTCTTCCTTATTTTTCCTTTCCTCCTAGAGAAACTCAGTCTCTATCTCTTAGAACTACACCTTCACAATCTCCCTAGAGAATATTTGTCTCTACTTTGATCACTTAGTAGAGTCTCTCTCTTACTTCCCTAGAATAATTTCACTGTGTTAACTTCACACTACACAAAAGAATTTTCTACCCATACTTCACACTTACCAGAAGAATCTTTTGCCCACACTTTGCGCTTCCCAGAATAATCTTCACTATACCCAGAAGATGATGTCCAAAAGATGCTTCACACTTTTCTTTTGTTGCTCCTTCTTCGCTCTCCTTTTATCCCTCTTCTTGGTGAATTTATTCTCATTCCTTTTCGCACTTATCCAGTGAATACTTGTATGAATTGTGTGTCTCCAAATGAGTCTGAGTAGGTCTATATATGCCCTTCTTCGCCGCCCTTTAGGCTGACTTGATAGCTGGAGTTTAGGCCGACTTCATCATGTATTTTCTTCATAGTTTGAATGCCAACTAGAAGGCGTTTGATGACAAGTTCTTGGAGGACACTTTACATAAACAATATTGACCTATTACAAAGTGTAACATGACTTCGTTTACATGGCAATAACTTTTTTATGTCTAGATGAATAAACCCTAAAGACTCTCAATGGGAGTCTTGACTCAACAAAAGAAAATCCCTTGCTCATGAATCCCATGAAGCAAGTCAACATAATAATTACATTTTTCTTATTTACATCTCTTTACGTAAAATCATAATTACATGTCATTATGACGATCTAACCTAGTTACACTTTTCAATAAGGAGTGTCAGTTTCCCTTACTTGTGATTGATGTATCTATAATAAGTTTCAAAGTGAGGCAAGGATGGCCCATTAAATGGAAAGGTTCAAAAAATATAAAAGATTTGGGAGACACTAGTATGACTTTCCATGAAAAACCCCTTGGAATAAATATGACACGAGAGCTAGGGTTGAAATATTTAAAGAGATAAGAGTTCATCCAAGATCAAGGTAGGCAAGAGAAAAGGTTGTGAATGGTATACTTTAATAAGTACTAAAGTATGAACCTTCAAAGAATCCCCAAGTTGAAGGATGACTCCTAAGGTTCCCACTTGGTGTTATAGCTAGTGCAGATGCCTAGAGGAGACACTAAGGGAAAGGTATATCCAATCAAAATTCAAAACACACTCCTCTAGAGAATTTCACACGAAGCCCTATAGAGGCTTCCTTAGCCTTAAAGGGATGAAGAAAAGGAGTGGAAATAAGGTGATATAAGAATGATTTCTCAAATATGTGTGATCACCAAGAATCTAAGACCACTGCCTAAAAATTGGGAGGATTGGAGTAAGGAATAATCTTGATTTGAGAACTTCGCTCTTCAAAGAAACCTAAGGGTAGATCCACTAGCACCAATGGAGGCAACTTCACAACTACCCTGGGGATTTATTCTTCGTTGGCAAGAATAAATGGAGTTTCAAGTATACAATATGCAAAAAAACCTCTAGAAACATTCATTCATTCATTATCCATCAGTAACACATGCAAAATTTCCAATAGCTTCAATGTTCTAAAATTAAGGCACATTAAAAATCATACCCAATATTCTATGCATTAGACATTCATTAGATCAAAATTATAGCATTAAATAACACTTACAAGATAGTGAAGAATATATCCATCCATAAAATTTCCAAAGAGAAGCTCCAAGAGAGAAAATGATGTTTTTCAATTGTCAAAATTCATTAGATTCATCCAAATCACTCCACAAAATTATAGGCTGAAAATCTCTAATGTGGCTAGCCGAAAATCCCAAAGTGTGATGATCTCAAATGAGAATGAGCCTCTCATATTTATACAAGACTCATAAGTTCAAATTTCTAATGAGGAAGACCTTAAAGTGTTAAAACAAGGTAACAAACCCTCAGTTACAGGCCAACTAAGATAGCTTTAATATTATTATTATTTTGTTTCTCTTTAATACCATGCAATTAATGTGAAGTGCTCTCCAACACTAGCATTGAGGTCTCATGTGTTGGGGATGAGAGTGAGGGCATTAAAAATAATGGATAAGAGGGGGATGCCCTCTAAATGCTGCAAAATATCTCCAAACACCAATTTGGGCTTTGTGGGCTTGAAATGGGTCTCATGGGTCTCCAAATGGATCAAGGTCATGTCGATGCTCCATCAATGAAAGCTAGAAAATGACACATGCCCTCCCATGTCTCCCCGGGAGAGACAAACCTCCTTTGGGCCTTGGATTAACTGCCAAGTGTTAGGTGCAATGTGTAGCTAGTTGAGCAACGTGGTCCAAGCACATAATCATATTTGTACAACTCTCGCATGAGCAAGCAATGTAGTGGTGTTGAAGAGGCCCATGGTGTAGCAATCAATGTTCTACATGGTTGAATTCCCATGGCTCTTGACTCTCACCCTAAAAGTGCCATTATGCTCTCGAGGCTTGGATCTTATATAAGGAATCCAAGTCCAAGATGACCCACCTACAATCCTATAGAAGATCCAATGCATCTCGTCACCTTCCAATACAATAATTCATTAGCGCAATTGAGTAAATAAGCTTTCTAATCTAGGGAAGAAGTGGACACTTCATGGTGGAATTCCCTTCCATATGGGGTCTTGAGGCATGCCCAGATGTTTCTTTGCTTGGGAAAAGAAGTTAATGAAGGACCCTATTAAGTGGTTTCAGCCTCTACGGGAGTGACAGGTCCATGGTACATCCATTAAATGGCAGGCATCATGTAAAATAATGATGGAAGAAAGTGGGCAAGGAAAGGGGAAGGCTCCAATCCACATGCCATGTTACAAGGGTAACAATGATGAAGGAGGCCCATACCTTAGGTGTATAAATGTAGGAGGGATAAATTGCGGTACATGAGTTACCATTTCCTTTGTTTTTCCACCCTTCTTAATTTGTCCTTTGTCCTTTTATTGGTTTTCCTTTATTTTACTACTCAAGGCTCAAGGGAGTGAGAGCATGATGTGTAAGATATAACATTGATTTCCCCCTTAAAGTGGGGTAGTTCATCGCCCACCAAGGGTTGGGACAATCATGGGTTCCTTAGTCATGCAAGGGGAGCTGATAGGAGCCCTAGGAACCAGGGTGATGGCCATAGTGATAATGGGTAAGCCCATGCCTAACTCTTGCCCACACACTCAATTCTAATATCTTTATCATATTTCACATTTTATGGTGCATTTCTTGTTGTATGTGGCCAAATTATGCTTTTATCTTTCTTTTTACTTGCAGTAACCTCCAAGGCATTGTTCTAGGCCTAACCCAAGGTGTGGGAAAGGGGGAGGGGAGGCTAATACCTTGTGGAACCATTGGACAAATGTGGATCCAGATGGGGAAAATGTAAAATGTGCTTGTAATAAGCACAGGGGAGTGAGATATATGGTTTCAAGAAGCGGGACCACACAACCAAAGTTGAGATTTCCCATGTAGTACCACTCATAAAGCTAGTATCCAATAAAGCAGATCCCATGGGACTAGGACACAATATTATCCCCCCAAATCTGAGATAAGGAAACAAGAGTATAGTCCAAGCCTCTATATTTCCACCAAATCCCCCCACTAATACATGCCCAAGTGTGCCCATGAAAAACAAGCATAAACACCCAATTGCAAAATGAAAAATCATACCTTCGGGCTCAGAAGGCCCATCTTCAAAGATATGATCATGACAGATGAGCGACAGTACCCAATGGCTAGCTCATGTGGAGAAGAATTGTAGAACATCAAGCTATCAGGTGGCTACAAGGGGCTATTGGTTGTGAGTTGAAGGCAAATCTAGAAGAAAAATTCTCCCATAGGGGTCACCTATTCATGGTGGGTAACACGGCTATCCCCTAGTTCATGGTTTATGGAGCCCTCCCACACATTTTGGCACCAAGAGGACTCAACATGACCCTCCAATGACCCTACATCAACATTACATCATCAATTTGGCTAGCATTTAGAAGGCTAATTCATAATTTGTAAAAGTTACTTAGTCGACTTGTGATCAAGGCTTATATTTTGCCCATTTTTATAATGTTAGGGGGCTTAGGCTAATAAGTTTACCTACTAGGTCACATATAAATACAATTCAAGTTAATTTCTATTGGATTATAATCACACTTGGGAATTTTGGCGTTCTTGGCACATCCACACCTTTTCTTTGGCTATTGTATGTTCTTGGATGCATTTCCATATTTGGAGCTGAAATATTGATCTTAGTTGGAGCTATATCTTGTATTATGGATGGATATATCATATTGTCATCTTGTAAGTGCTTTGTATTGAAAAAATTGTCTTAAAATATGTTTAATGTATGGAATTTTTGCGACTAGATTAATGTAATTGTGCCCTAATTTATTGAAGATAATTTTGAAGGCTATTTGGTTGACAATTTCATATGTTATTCATTGTATGGCAAATGATGAATGTTCCTAGTGGATGAAAACTTGTTTTTCCTTCATGAAACTCCATAATTCTTGAGTGGGTAAATGTTGAGGGTTGGTAGCTAGGCCATCAATTCTTGACATCCTTAAGGAAAATTTTGGATAATATAAAACATATAAGTCTCCATATGCCCAAAGGACAAGGCACTCGTCCAAGCCTTTGGTGATAAAAACTCTTCTCTCCCCATACTTTCTTCTTCTAAATTTCAATTCATTTTCTTGGATGAGCTAGGCTAGGGCATAGAGTGAAATTCCTTAGAGAGTGAATTGGTAGAACTTCCCTCAAGAGGTCCTAAGTTATCACCTAGCACCGTAAACCTTACAATATCTTTCAAAAGGTGATTATCATTATATCAAGACTCTTCCCATCCGTGAAAGTACATAAAGAGAAGGGGACATTGGTTGAGGAGACACTGGGCCATTGTCCTTTTGTTATCACTTAGTCTAGCTCTTTCTCCTATAACATTTCCATCCTTGGGGACTACTAGAGTGTGTGGTAACAAGGATAATGTACAACATTAATATTTTTTCATATTTTGGAGATCATATTCATTCTAATGGTTGTGTCAATCATGGTCATTAATACAAGGATCACAATTAATCATTTTAATCAAAATCCTTAATCATGTTTTAAAATTTTATAAATTAAAATGTTTACATACACATAAATAACAACTATATTATAAAAAAATTAATATCAATTATAATGTAATAAAAAACTTTTTTCTACTCTTCATAAAGGGAACAATTAAGGCATCAATTGCAAAACACTGATCCATCTTGTCAAATTCAATGTTTCTGTTCTTCTCATCCACCTGTGGGAATGGAATCTTAATCTCCATCTTTTTACTCTTAAAACTAGGATTGATTTCAAAACTGTCATCTGTAACTACTGTTATTGTATCTGGCTGTTTGACAAGAAATTTGTACTTTCCACACGCAAATGAATGTAGCAATCTAACTACCTCTTCATTTGTCAAATTCAATTTAGATTTGATATCTGAATAACTCAACTTTTCTGAGTCATTGAAGAGTAATAATAAAGCTGCCTGATAAGTTGTTACTAACATCTTTATTGGTCGTAGATCAAACATGCCCATTATATCACAGGTCCCCAAGGAATAAATCCACGCAAGCTGACGATGTTTCTCTGAACACCTCAACACATTTAGCCATCTCCCAAGGTAGATTATGTCAGAGTACTTGTAACTTGGCCAAAATCTAGTAGTCAACATTGTAACAGTCAAGTCCATTCCAAGATAGATATTTGGGTTATCAGTAAGATATGCCATAAATCTACTTTGGCTTTCCTTTGCTCTTTTCATATCTGCAACCATGCCTTCCATCTTTGATGTCATCTGCCCACTACAATGCTGCTTCAGCTGTGGCAGAATGCTCAACTCATGGTTAAGATCTGTAGTTTTCTCCAACATAAGTCTATTGGCTAATTTTTTCCTGTGGTACCCTCAATATCATCATCTCTTAAATTTTCAATCCCACCATTTTTAAGTAAATCATCACAAAATATGGCTAACATTTGGGGACTTGTGTGTATCCTGCAACTTCTTTATTACAGAATATCACAAATGCTTCTGTTAAAGCTTGATAAAAAACTGTGCTGAAAGGCATCTGCAACATATTTCACATACTTATCACAAATCATTTTTCTCTACAGCATCTTCTGCCAGTTTCATCAGTGAAGTTCCTTCACTAATTACAAAGTCTTTAAAAGTATTTGCAATTGGGTCCAAGCCATTAGGTATTCTGCAAAACAGCCTGCACATTCTTGAGAGTTCAAGGCAAACATATCACGGCCATGCACATGCAAATCAGTAAAATGTTGCACTTTATAAATCAATACAGCTAATTTGTAAATTGCAAAAATAACCTCTTTATTTTTAGATATATATATTTGGATACATATAAACAAAGACATAAATATGGACAATTTGGTTTCAGAAGATGCTTATAAATCCCCATGCTTATTGCAGACTAGGTCATGGAGATTACATACTTCAAAATTTGATAGGGTGGACGCTATATTGGGAAACATATAAACAAACATTTATATATGGACAGCTTAGTCTCATACTAAACTTATAAATCTCCATGCTTATTGCAGACTTGGCCATGGAGATTACAGACTTCATACAACAAGGTGAACACTTTATTTATGACATATCTCAATTTTTGTCTAACCACAGTTGAATAGCGCGGCTCCGCCTACAATATTTGGATTCTGCATGAGGGACTTTTACATCTTTGCAATATAGATTTATGGTGGTTTAGGCGAGGAGGGGAGGTGGGGATGGTGGTGGAGGAGATAGGTAGCGAAATGGGCCTCTGAGATGTGGGGATGGTGGTGGAGGAGATAGGGTGCGAAATTGGCAGCTGAGAGGCGGGGATGGTGGTGGAGGAGATAGGTAGCGAAATGGGCCCGTCAGAGACGGGGATGGTGGTGGAGAAGATAGGAAGCGAAATGGGCCCGTCAGAGGTGGGAACGGTGGAGGTGGAGAGGATGGTGGTGGCTGAGAAGAGAGATACCCGAGGGTGCGAGGGGGTGGGGATGGTGGTGGAGGAGATAGGAAGCGAAATGGGCCATCAGAGGTGGGGATGGTGGTGGAGGAGATAGGAAGCGAAATAGGCCCGTCAAAGGTGGGAATGGTGGAGGTGGAGAGGGCGATGTCTGGGTAGTAGTTGTTAGAGGAGCCAGGAATATGGCAAGCAACAATGTCAGTAACAATGCCATCAGGCCGCGTCGTCCACCCGACTCAAAGCCCATCGTCACCAGTTCACTCGCTTCTTTCTGCCTTTCTGGTAGCGGAAGCAATAGATTTAGAGGAGTGCATATCTGTGGACAGCGTCTTTGACACCTCTTTATAGCTCTTCATCCGTCGGAATTTAGGAACCTGTTTCTAAAGATGGTGAAGGTGGTTACAACGTGCGATACGAGTGGAAGGTCGGTAACGAGAGGCACAATATTTGTTAAGCTAGCTTAGGTATCCTCTTTCCGATATTCCCTAACCAGTCCAAGGCAGCCTGAATGTTCACTTTCTAGGAGTCGAATCTGGTAACGGGAAAGCTTTTGTTGGCTGCTCGGGTGCAAATAATGGGCAACTCTGTCGTCACATTTCAAACAATGGGCAACTGTTTGCTCGGATTACCGAGGATCCGAATCACCTGCTTCTTAACGTAGCCCATCCTTTTCCTTTTCCATTTCCATTTCTCGAGTCGAAAAGATCACGATACCACAGCACTGAGAGAGACAAGGAACTTGGATTTATTTCGAAACCAGCAAAACGTAATTGCATAACTTATTAAGTTCTCCCGTTCCATAAAATTATAAATTTTAAATTGTCCAGGGTTGATACTATGCGATAAATTGTCTAGGGTTGATACTATGCGATAAATTGTCATTGTTGATACTATGCGATAAAATCAAAGTTCTTGGAATCGGCCATGCCATTCAAAACTTTGAGCTTTGTGATTTTACTACAATTTATGAATGGCATCTTCGAAAAGGAGAGAAGAAGAAACATATTGCAAATCTTAATAGAAAATTGGCTTCATCTGCGTAGAAATCCAAAATGGCACCATGGTTTCTAATCTCTTCAAAAATTGCCTGAACATTTTTTACTAAAGCCCCATCAATTATTTGCCTTTCACCCTCTGGCCTAATAAGTGCCATCAGGGAATTCTTCATTTTAATCCACATTTCATGATCATAGAGCATGTCATGGAATAACAGGGGTCCAACTTGTGTGAGTGTGGGCAGGCAGAGTATTGGAATGAAGGTGGTTTCCTTATGGTGAAAAAACTTTTTCATGTACCAGACCATCACTTTGTAAATTTCCCATCTTCTAACAAGTTATCTCAACATTAACTCATTATTCTGAACTTTGTTGAAAGTTGGTAAAACTACAGAAGCAATGTACTCTTTGATTGAATCCCTGTATTTGTCATACACTTCTTCATGGGGTCTATGCATGTCATAGATAGTAGTATATAGCGAAATTCACTCATTTACAAATAACAAATTGCTCAGAGCTCCCTCTTCCAATCTGCTTCTTAACATTAAGATACCATCGTAAACAGTAGCCCATCCTCCTTACGATGGTATCTTAATGTTAAGAAGCAGGTTGGAGGAGGGAGTTCTGAGCGATGTGTTGTCTGTAGAGGAGTGCATTTCGCTTTATACTTCTATCTACAACATGCATAGACCCCCTGAAGAAGTGTATGACAAATACAGGGATTCAATCAAAGAGTACATCTCTTCTGTAGTCTTACCAGCTTTAAACAAAGTTCAGAGTAATGAGTTAATGTTGAGAGAACTTGTTAGACAATGGGAAATTTACAAAGTAATGGTTCGGTACATGAAAAAGTTATTTCACCATTTAGAAACCACCTTCATTCCAATGCACTCCCTGCCCACACTCACACAAATTGGACTCTTGTTGTTCCATGACATGCTCTATGATCATGAAATGCGGATTAAAGTGAAGAATTCCTTGATGACACTTATTAGGCAAGAGTGTGAGAAGCAAATAATTGATGGGGTTTTAGTAAAAAAGGTTCTGGCAAATTTTGAAGAGATTAGAAACCCTAGTGCCATTATGGTACCAAAATGGGTGAATTAAGGAGAATTTATCAAGCTGATATTAAAATCTTTGTAGCGATGGGTGTTACCAGACGAGAACCTAGAATTTTTGCAAGTTTACAAGAAAACAAGATCTACGGCGGATTCTTCAGCTTCCAATGACCATCATCACTGTTCTTGGCGCTTCCCATTCAATTTGCCTCATGACTGCAATCTCATTCGCTTAAATTACCTCCAACAACATTGCAATTCCTAAACCTCTCCCTAGCTTTATAAATTCCAATAAAATATTTATTAAAAAAAATCAAATTTAATTTAATATTTTCCTACGTTTCTAATAGAATAGGGCAGTGGTAAATAAGAAAAATATAATTAATTATTAAAATATTTTTAATAAAATATTTTATAATGAATTGTAAGGTTGAGGAGTTGTCTGCCCGAGGAATCGTAAGGGATGATGATTTTCATTTGTGCCAAATTGGATCCCTGTTATTCAAGAGGTGAGATTTTCATTTGTGCCAAATTGGCTCCCTGTTATTCAAGAGGTGAGTAATTCACTGTAGATCTTGAGTGCCTTATTTGGTTTTTTGTAAATTTTTTGTAAATTGAAGCCTATGACTTTTCAACAGAAAACACATATTCTTAAACATTACAACGTGATAGATTTTACACATAAACAAGATCTGATTTAATTTAATTACCACCCTAGATCCATCTTAATTTCCGGTCTACCAAGTGCAAGAGGGATCAAATATCTTTTCACTAATAAATTTGCACCTCAAGATATATGAAACCTTTCAGCCCTTGGTAGATCTTGAGTTAAGATGGATCTAGTTGGTAAGTATTAATTTTTAATTAATAAAATACAAATTACTACTTGTATTTATATTTTATACAAACCCCTTTAGCCCTAGATCTTGAGTTAAGATGGATCTAAGGTGGTAAATATTAATTTTTAATTAATAAAATACAAATAACTAATATTTATATTTTAAATTAATTTATTACAACTTTAATTTCTCCTTTTTCAAAAAGATGGTAGAGCTTATCATAGCTCATTTGTTAATGGGTGAAAATAATTGTTATTTGTTATTGCTCTACAACAAAGAAATTTAAATGCTAAATTTAAGCAAAATTATGGGTAAATCAAGTGAACAGAAAAAGATATATGGAGTTTTCACCTTTTATTGTTTTGATTTTGATTATCGTTTGGCTTCAATGTTTAACCATGGAACATGCTCAAGAACGATCATTATAACTATGACTCTGAATCTCATTATTGTTTTGATTCATGGTTTAACCATGGAGCATCAGTAGGAAATGACTATTATAATGTGCGGGGATACAATAGATAGATACCACTCAAAGTCCGAGTCAAATCCTTTGATTTGGAGAAACAAAAAAAATGTGCTTTTAAATAACTTACATTAGGGAAAAATACCACGGGTTAAGAATACTATCGTAAAAACCATGGTTGAATACAATTACTCAAAAATATATTTTTATTTTATTTAACTTATCAATATTTTTATTTGTATTGTTTATAGGACATGACAATAGCAGAAGAAAAAATGAGTAAGTTTATTAAAAATAATAAAAAAAAATGTTATATTATATTTTAAAATAAAAATATTATATTCAAAATCTAGAATTCAAAAACTGTCATTCATAAATAAACTATTTTACTCTAATCATTAATTTTATTTTATTTTTATTTGTATGTAATTTTATTTTTATTTTTTTCCAGTCAAAAGTGTTAAACAAGACAAGACACGACATTACAACATCTATACCATACTGGAATAGACAGGGCCTCTCGCGGTAATAAAAACTAAACCTAATCCACATATCTTTGTTACACTATTTTTAAAATTAGTGTCATTCCAATGACAGTATGAAACTCTTACGTTGAATTGCATCAAGCTACTTACAACACATTAACATATATATACATGTCCATCCAATGTGCACCCAAACCAAATTAACATATATATACATGTAACTTGTTTGTGTTAACCGGATGCATTCACAATCTTGTATTACATGTAAACAATCCTGTATTACATGTAAACATCTGCCGAGATTCATTTAGACTTGAAGCAAACCTTTAATCCTATAAGTTAGAAACTATCTTTAAAACATAGATTTAGAGGCATGCCACAAGAATCTAGGAATACATCTCCTATGGGGGAATATCAAGTTCTAAATTGTGACATGAAACAAGTTTTTAAACCTCATAGAAATTACTTCAATGTCCTCTTTTTACTTCATATACAAGACTAGATCCATCTTAATTTGATGGCAACATATATATATCCATTTTTACTTCATATACCAGCCTAGATCCATTTTAATTTGATGGAAACATATATAATATCCCTTTTTTACTTCATATATCGGCCTAGATCCATCTTAATTTGATGGCAACATATATAATATCCCCTTTTTACTTCATATACCAAGTGTCGAGAGCGATCAAATCTCTTTCTTGAAGTGCAAACCTCTTTTAGAGTAAAAAGAGATTTGATTCCTATCTGCACTTGGTAGATCCAAGAGCTATGATGGATCTATGTTGGAACATATATAATATCCCCTTTTTACTTCATATACCAAGTGTCGAGAGCGATCAAATCTCTTTTTTGTACTGCAAACCTCTTTTAGAGTAAAAAGAGATTTGATTCCTATCGGCACTTGGTAGATCCAAGAGCTATGATGGATCTATGTTGGTTTAATTTTTTTCTTTAAATAGGTCACATTAGAGAAGAATACAACGGGAAAAAACCGTGGGTTAAAAATACCATGCGTTGGAGGATATTATCTTTTTTATTTTATTTTTTAATTTTCTTTTATTTTGACTTAGTCAAAATGTTAAACATTACAATATCTCTAACATATTGACGTGGAGAGGGAGCAATAATTCTTGTTAGTTAGAACTAATCATGTTATTGTCTTTACTTGATGGTAAATTTATTAACATAACCATGATTTAGTCATTGACGGATTTACAATTGATGGTTTAAAGTTTATAGGCTTATCATATTGGCCCATGATATTTATACATGATGATTTCAAGTTTACAGGCCCATGGTATTTGATGTGATGAATTTAAAGTTGTGTAATAAACATTCAAACTTAGATAATTTAAAAACATAAAATTACATTAAAATTATTTAAAAATATAATTTTTTATTGTAATTTAATAATAAAGTAATTAAGAGAAGAGTGATTAATTTTATGATAAGTTTATAGATTAAAGTTTATTCACCCATGATATTTATTCATAATATTTAATGTAGTGAAATAAAAAAAACTCCATTGAAAAAAAGAGTTGTCTTTAGTAAGATTTTCTGGAAACTTTTTCAGTGGGTCTTTCTAGTCTACTTTCTCTAAAATCCGACACTATTTTTTTGAAATTTGATGGGTAACCCTCGCACAATCGAAGTGGCCTAGGAGTTTTCACGACGCTTAATCCATATATACAGTAAAAAAAACTAATTAAATAACACAAATCAAGATTTCACCTCAAAATT
The DNA here is from genome assembly GCA_000404065.3 of Pinus taeda. Classification (NCBI taxonomy): domain Eukaryota; kingdom Viridiplantae; phylum Streptophyta; class Pinopsida; order Pinales; family Pinaceae; genus Pinus; species Pinus taeda. Next base: position 17,140 of record APFE030296334.1, read on the forward strand.
TTCCACCAGATTGAGCACCAGAAAGTTTGAAAAATTGATGTAAAGACAATTCCTTAAGAAAAAACCTTCAGACTTGAATTATTTAAAAATATAAAACTAACGTTAACCATTTTAATCAATAAAAAAACAAAAATTATAATTCTCACCTTCAAAATTAATAATGTATATTAATATATTTGAAAGTTATTTATATAGATATAAGTCTTTGGGACTAATCACATCGTTAAGATTTTGTCCTGAGGATGAACCACATTAGTTGGTTGGAAACGTCAACCAAATCCTAAAAATGTAATTAATCCAAAAGACTTATATCTACAATATGGATCACAAAAGTCTTAGATCTAAGAAGATATTTATAT